>CAUJNA010000280.1:1362500-1399511 GCA_963377175.1 Effrenium voratum
GCTCAGCATGGTCTATGAGATGACCAAGTCAAAACATTTCAAGTGGATCCCTTGGCAACTACGGCTCACAGCGCGCCAGTATCAACAAAGCAATGGAGGCGCGTTCCCATAAAGCCGCGCGTACGGAGACACAGCTTTTGGCGCATGCTTTCTTCGATGACACCCCCGAGATCAACGTGGAAGGTTGGGGCACTCACCGCAAGCTGGCTGCGTCGCATTCAGCAAGTGTTTCGCAACGCACTCGCCCTTTGCCAAGCAGCGCACCTGCTCAACGCCAAAGCACTTGACCAGCAAATCGCCAACATGCGCCTGACTCAGCCAGACCCAGCTCTTTCACTCCGCACAGTCACAACATCGGAGCTCCTGCGTGCAGATCGACAAATCTGGGGCACCATCAGCGCAAATGGTCCATGGACGATGCATTCCATGAGCTCACGCATGGCCGCATGGAAATACACTCGCTGCTCATGCTGCGCCCGAAAACCAGGCGACAGCCTGCGGCACCTCCGCTCACCAAGCGACAGCATAACCCAACGCGACCGGCTAAACGCGCAGCTCCTAAGCCGCACAAAGCCGTGACAATTGGGCAGCAACGCGCCAAGGCAAACAAACCTGCAGATTTCAACACGGATTGCGCAAATCCGACAACTGCCAGTTTGCGCATGTTTGCGCCGTTAAAGGATGCCAGCAGGCACATAGCGCCTCCCAGCATCCCCCCAATCGCACATGACACAGTCCGGAGGCTGTCCCGGCTGCCCTCCGGACAGCGCACTCCCGCTGCCAGGCAACATTCAGCACGGTCCACCCTTGCCGCTTCACGCACCCGCCCGCAGGCAAACTAGCCCAGCCTCTGCCAGCGGCATTGGAACACGACCTGCCGGCCAAGCAGAACGGTGTCTACGCACCCCAAAAAAGGCTTTCTTGGATGTTTTTGCAGGCCTACATCACCCATCTCAGCAGCCGCAGACAGGCAAGGCCTTTCACGCCAATCCAGAGCATGACATCCTGACGACGCAATTTCGAAATGCGCATATCCTGGTCAGGAGTGGCAAGTCTCACTCCGCCGTGTAAGGAGGGTCCAAAAGCTTTACGCACTCCCGCACGCATGCAGGGAGTGCCACACCTCTCTCTTTTGAGGGGGTTTCCCAAATGGATTCTATTCTACTTGAGAGGCTCCTGGCACTCGTCCGTCCAGGAAATGACCTCGTCCTGCGAAGGATTCGAAGTCTAAAACACTGCGTGCAGGCGTGTGGCTGCAAAATAATGACCCCTAGATATGCTTGCAATTTGGCTCCAGGTTGCATTTCAAGCGAGCCAACCTTTGCAGGGCTAAGAAAAAAACAAAAAAACAGGAAAAAAGGGGTCCCAAAAAAAGGGGTCCCCGAAAAAAGGGAAAAGGGGTTTCCTTTGGCAAAGCTTGACATCGCTTGAAATGCAACCTGGAGCCAAATTGCGGCGCATATCTAGGGGTCATTATTTTGCAGCCACACGCCTGCACGCAACGTTTTAGACTTCGAATTCTTTGCAGAACGATGTCATTTCCTGGACAAGCGCCAGGAGCCTCTCAGGTAGAATAGAATCATACTGGGAATGCAGGGATTCCCTGCATTGAACTCCCCCACGATTTGATTCAAGTAGAATCCATTTGGGAAACGCTCTAAAGAGAGGTTGTCCACAGTGGGGGATTACCACCCACTGCGGACAACTGCTGCGGCGCCTGGCCGGGCCTGCCTCCACGCGGAACTTTACGCGGAACTCCACGAGGGCCAAAAAATGGGACATGTTTCCAGCAACCAAAAAATGGTTGGTGCTCCGCACAACGTGGAGGCTTCGATACCCAGCGCATCACCGGGCCAGCGCCGAAGGTCTGTCAGGATGCCGTCCTCGAGCATCGCTGACAGTGTGTATTTTTTTCACCATTCACACTGACGTGGGCACAGGATTGCTCCACTCAATCCTGGTAAGCACAGGATTGCCCGAAAAACCATCACCGGACCAGCGCCGAAGGTCGGGAGCGATGCTGTCCTCGCAGCGTAACTCCCGGAGTGTTTTTTCCCACCATTCACACGCCCAGTCAATTCTGGCGTGGCACAGGATTGCCCCACTCAATCCTGGCGTGGGCACAGGATTGCTCCACTCAATCCTGGCGTGGGCACAGGATCGCAGTGCTGTACAGCAATGCGCTCCCAGACTCACCGCCCGGATTGCAACAGAATTGCCCCACTCAATCCTGGCGTGGGCACAGGATGCTCCACTCAATCCTGGCGTGGGCACAGGATTACAGACTCCCGCCCTTCCCGCCTTCAAATTTGGCAAGTAACGCAAAGGAAATGGGGAAGATTATAGCAGTAAGCCCTCTAACCCCGTGGTGCACGGCATCTTCCTTGGGCCATCAAAATCGGGCAAAACCGTGGCTCTGATCACCTGATTCTGGAGCAGTTTCGCGTCGTCCGAGTGTAACATAGATACCCGTCAAGAAGTACAACGAGAAGGACCTGGGGTGAACACAGACGTATTGGGATGTAATCATCAACGACTTTGCTGACGCCGCTGCACAAGCCTTGCGGCGCCCGGACACTCCGAAGAGCTGAGACTCATCAGGCAGTCAACATGCAGCTTCTCTGCTGCTGGAGGCTGCGCTGTTATTAAGGCAAACCGGCTAGACGACGCAAGGTCTCCCATGAGATTGGCGGTGTTGACGGCCAGCCGGTAGTCCTGGCGCTCACCGCTTTCCCTCTCACCAGTTTCCGTAAGGTGTGACAGATGCGGGTATGCTCCCCCCCAAACGCTCGTGGAGTGGGTTATCAAGCCGAGACTCTGCTCACAGTCATGCAGCAAGTGCAGTTGTAAGCGACCAACAACTTCAGAGTTTCCTCAAGGTAAGGAATCCACGGATTTACGATGGGACAGTGCAAACGGACTGTGTGAAGACTCGTTCGGCGGCACGGCGAAGTACATCTCTGCCCTGCGGTGACGGTCCGTTACCTCTCTTGCCCAGGGCCTCCGGGATGTTGCCGGTGACAGGTCCTTCAAACATGTTTACATATGTTTTCGCCGACGCCTTAGTCCAGTGGCTAAGGCGTCGGCCAAGGAGCTAACCGCTTCTTACTCCGCACGGGGCTCGATGCCGCGAGCGCACCGTATCCGGCCGTTCGGAGAAGTTTCCTTGCAATCCTCGCAATTCGCCTGTAGTAGAAAGGAAAGGCTGCTTATAGGGACCTAATTATTTGGCCAAAAACCCTGCAAAACAGCCAAATTCTTCAACCCGCTGAACGTTTTTCCGATGTCACCGGTCTTTGTCACCACTCCGTTTTTGGTGCAAAAAGCGCTGAAAACGGCGAACTCCGAAAAGTGCGTTTTTTCGTGTCCTGCGTCAAAAGTTCTGCCTGGGCCTCCAAATTCGCTCGTTTTCCTCCGAAAACCGCTCCAGGTGTTTGCAGTGCTCCGAAATCCGTTTTCTACCCCGAAAAACCTGCGAATTCCCGCTGAGCTTGTCACCGAAGTCACCGGTCTCTAAAGGCACAGCCCAGAGTCAGCCAGTGTCTGACGCGGCAGCCCGCCGAGGTGCTCCCGAGTCGTCAGCCCGCCGAGGTCCCGGGGAGGAATCGAACCTCCGAAACGTCGGACGGAGAGCAACGCCTAAACCATCTCACCATGGGCTCTCGCTACCTGTCCAAAACGGCGCTTTTTGGCCCAAAAACGGTCTCACCGCGATGTCACCGCTTCGTCACCGCTCTCTTTGGGGCCGAAAAGTGCGCAAAAGGCTTGGAAAAGCGAAGTCGGAAATCCGACCTCGCTCCATACCGAAGTCGGATTGGGGCCTGGTGCGTGCCTGGTGCGGGCCTGGCAATCCTGTGTTGGGCACAGGAATGCAGCTTCAATCCTGCCGTGGGCACAGGATTGCTTCATTCAATCCTGTCGCCACAGCAGGATTGCCCTGATGCAGCACCAGCAGCTCAGGCTTGGAGCTGTTCTTGCCTGAGCACAGCCTTGTGATGGAGCCGGCCCTGCTGTAGAGCTCCCAAGCTTCAGGCACGTCGTTTATGCTCAGGAGGAAGGGCAGGCCGCTTGCGAAGAGCGCGTCTCGGAGCTCTGAGTGGAAGGCCAGGTCATGCCCCCGCCTCCTCGTGCCGTAGTAGTTCATGCTGCGGCCTGGGAAGATGTAGGGAGGGTCGGCGTAGATACAATGCCGCGGCGCTTGGCTGGGCAGAGCGCGTAGATGGGCCAGTGCGTCCTGGCATCGCACGGTCACGTTTGTGGGCGGCCGCTGCAGACGCCGCACGTGCTCAGCGCCAGTGGCCGCTGCTGTGCGAAGGAGCCCCACTTTCCCGAGAAGCTGTTGCGCAGCAGGACGTACGAGCAGGCGGCCCGGCGCCCGGCGCGGCCTCTCTGAGTGCCCGGCAGGAGGCGCTCCTGTCTATCTCGCGCCCCGCCAGGCGCAGCAAGGAGCGCAGGAAGACCGGGTCTTGCTTTAAGTAACAGCGGTGCAGGTTTGCGACGGGCTCGAAGGCGTCGACACCACGCACCTCCAGGGCCGGACGCCGGGTTGCGAGGTAGTACTCCAGCTTTCCAGAGCCGAAGAAGGGAGAGTGAAGCACAGCGACGTCCCCCAGCAGCCGGTCCACGTGTGGGGCCAACCACGATTTGCTTCCCATGTACTTCAGCCGCATGCCAGCCTTTAGATTCATCCCGGTCTCACTGTCCGGGCCAACCACGATTTGCTTCCCATGTACTTCAGCCGCATGCCAGCCTTTAGATTCATCCCGGTCTCACTGCCGGCTTCCCGTCGAATTTGGGAAGTAAGGCAAAGGAGATGGGGAAGATCAAGCTGTTTCCTACGGCAGAGTACAGCAGCAAACAGCCCTCGGACCCCGTGGTGCCCCTGGTACCATGTACGGGCATCTTCCTCGGCCCCAGCAAGTCCGGCAAAACCGTGGCGCTGATCAGCATGATTCTGGAGCAATACCGCGGAGTCTTCGAGAAAATCTATATCTTCAGTCCGTCCATCAATATCGACGACGGCTGGATCCCCGTCAAGAAGTACATAGAGGAGGACCTGGGGGTGAATACCGAACGGGAGAGGGCCTACTACGACGAGTGGGACGAGGCAGCGCTGCGGGACATCATCCAGAGGCAGCGCAAGATCACCGAGACATCCAAGAAGTTGGAGATGAAGAAGCTGTATCAGGTGCTTATAATCTGCGACGACTTCGCAGATAGCCCACAGCTGCACAAGGCCCACGGCGCCCTGGATACGCTCTTCATCCGCGGTCGGCACCTCCAAATCAGCACATGGGTCAGCTCACAGAAGCTGAGGCTCATCAGTGCGGCAGTGCGGGTGAACATGCAATTTCTCTGCTGCTTGCTGGAGGCTGCGCAACCAGCACGAGCTGGAGGCAGTCATCGAAGAGCTCAGCGCCCTGCTGCCGAAGGACAAGCTGCACAGGATCTACGAGCAGGCGACCCGAGAACCCTATAGCTTCCTCTTCGTCTACTACCTCAAGCCAAAGAATCAAATGTTCCACTTGCGCTTCGAAGAGCGTTTTGCACTGGAAAGAGAAGCCGATGGGAGCTCAGCTTCCTGGGCCAGAAGCTGTTCGCTAGCTCTACGCTCATCAATGCGAGGTGCGAGAATATCTCCTGCTGCACCTCCGTCGCAGCAGTCCAGCCGCCCATCGTTCGCCGAACGGGTGGCTTCCTTAGAAAAGGCATGACAACGATCTACGTGGACAGCCGCAAGAGGGTAGCCGGCTCGGACAGCGACTTTGAGGTAGACCTGGGAGAGTCCCTGCACATGCAGAGCGACGCCAGGCTGGCCGTCTACAAGATCAGAATCGCCGACAGCTTCCTCTCGACAGACCGGGGCCGCTACCTCTACTGGGTGGACGCCGCGCTCGGCACGCTGAATTGGGCGCTGCTGCCCGAGGGCGCCTACACGGGCTCCCGGCTGGCCGCCTGGATCAGCTCCAACTTCGCTACTGCTACCTACAGCGAGACCACGAACAGCCTCAGCGTAGCCTACGACGGCAACCGCCTCATTCTGAACGATCTGGAGCTGCAGCAGCAGTTCCCTAACGTTGTGGACTACCCCACCTCGCCGGGCGCCTCTCCGAGCAAGCCCTTCAGCATCGATCACATGCTAGGCCCCAGCTTCGTCTCCGGCGGGCAGCAGGTCTTCGAAGTTCGTGCGCATGAATTGCTACAACGAGGTCTACCTGCGCTGCCCCCAGCTGGCCAACGCCAGCCGCGTGCTGGGCAATCTGGGGGACGACATCCTGTCCAAGATAACGCTGAAGAGCGGCGTGGGCACCATCGTGGAGACCGGCTCCGATGACGGCGTTAGGGGCCCCATCACCCTGAGACACCTGCGCTTCCGGCTGACAGACCTGGAAGGCCAAGTCGTCCGACTGCGGGGCTCGTCGTTGTCCTTCGTGCTGTTTTTGGATCACGTCTAATCCCCCGAAGGTCTTTAAAAAAAATATTTTCTATTAAAAAAAACCGATGAAGCAAGCGCAACCGGCGCCAAGGCCTAGAGGCAGACCTCCGGGTAGTAAAAACAAGCCCAAGCCGCCCGAGCTGCCCCTGCCGAAGAGCAAAAAAATGATCGACGACCTGGCGAAGAGAAAAAAAATGATCGACGACCTGCCCACGGAGCCGGCGTATGAGGCGGACTCCCCTTTCCGTCCCAAGAGGGAGCACCCAAGGCAGCGCCCGTGCCCAAGGCAGCACCCAAGGCAGCGCCCAAGGCAGCGCCCAAGGCTGCACCCAAGGCAGTTGCCGCGCCAGCTCCCAAGCCCAAGGCAGCACCCAAGCCCAAGGCTGCGCCCAAGGCAGCGCCCGTGCCCGAGCCGCAGTTAGAGCTCGAGGTACAGCCCGAGCCCGAGGTACAGCCCGAGCCCGAGGTACACAGAGAGGTACGGCCCGAGCCCGTAGAAGCGCCTCGGCCGAGCGAGCGCGCCATGCGCATGCTGGAGAGGCAGTCGGCGTACGACCGGCTGACGGCGGGAGCTAGCGTACTGGTGTAAAAGCAAGATGATGTCCCTAGAACCCCGCAACGAGCCGCAGATGCTCCGGTGGTTCCGAAAGACGTATCCGAGCTACGACCTGCAGCCGCTGCTGCTGAAGCGCCAGCGAGAGCTGGAGGAGGCGCGGGCCTTCAACAACTGGCTTGGCGAGCGCCGGCTAGCCCAGGAGGGGCAGCGGCACCTGGACGACGTGAGCCGGCTGACGGAGGCCGTGCACCGCCAGGTCCCTCAGCTGCGCTACGCGCGCGCCGAGCGCAGGGGCGTGGAACGCGCAGCGGGCGAAGTTGCCGCGCAGTAACCCAGAAAGAGACGAAGACGCTTCGGTCCCACGGCTTCAATCAGCGCCCGCGCTTCGAGCAGGTTGTGGGCTACCTGGAGCGGAACCCTGGACCAGCCGGACCGCAAGGCCACCACGTTCGTCACGAGCCACTTCTACTTGGACGATTTCGTGCAGTCCAGCGAGGACCCCAACCCGCAGCCTCTGCAGCACACTCCCCTGAGGGCGATTCCAGAGGAAGGCTTCCGCACTCCCGCTGAGGCCACGGACGAGGACTTGGCCCGGATGCGCCAAGGCGGAGGAAACCGCTTCGGCGAGGACGACCTGGCAGGAGACCCAGAGGCCGACGCGCTGACGAACAACGGACAGGGCCCGCCCTCCATCACGGGCCGTCTGCGCAGCGCTGCCGATGGGGCGCAGGCTGCAGCGGACCTGGTGGGCGCAGGAGCAGCAGGACTCGCGGCGGTGCAGGCCTTCCGCTCCCAGCTCCCCCAGGACGCTGCTGAGTACGTGCGCATGAATGTATTGCCCCGCCCAGGGCCGCAGCCGCAGCCGCCGCCGCAGATCATCGGCCGACCCGACGACGTAGAGCGCCTCCTGGACGAGGCGGGCCAGCGCGCGCAGGAGGTGGAGCGCGGCGCAGCGCAGGCCATAGAGGAGACGGCAGCTGTGGCCGCAGAAGAGGGAGAGGTTGCCGTTGCCGCCGAGGGCGTGGGCGGGGCCTTCGGGTACTTGGGGGGCCTGGCAGAAGGAGCAGCGGCCCTCGCACCCACGGCGGGCGAGGTTGCTGGAGCAATGGCTGCCACGGCGGGAGTCGGCGCAGCAGCGACACAGGGTAGGGTTGGCTGTGGGACTCGCAGGCGGCGCAGCCTACGGCCTGGCCCGCGGCACGGGCTGGGTGCTGGAGAACACGCTCTTCCGGCCTCAGCAGGGCAGCGAGGACGCGGCCGTGCAGGACGTCCGGTCCGCCAACAACATGAACGACGCCACGCAGCCCCAGCACTTCACGCTGCGCACCGGCAGCAGCACTTCGGGCAGCCCCGCAAGCAGCCGCGCCTCCTCGCAGTCTGGCTTCCGAGTCCAGGCGCAGACCAATCACACGCCCCGCCCCTTCTCCTGGGGCCTGAACCCCGTGACTCTGCCTCAGTCCCAGCCGAACTCCCGGGCAAGCTCCCGCAGCTCGGGGCAGTCGCGCCAGAGCCGCCTGCCTCCGCCGAGCTACGACCAGCTGGCCCGAGACATCGAGGCGGCCTAGACTCTCCTTCGCCGTACGAACAAAAATGAGTGTTGCGCTACATGTAAAGAAGCATGGAGGTAGTCACAGCCGGAGCACAGGATGAGTTGATGCAGAGCTTGGACTACAAGCTGAAAACCAGCAACACCAACTACGTGACCGCACGCCACGACGTGCAGTATTTCCCCAGCTCGCTGAGCTCCTTCTCCCCCGCCACCTCGAGGGTCTGCCGCATTCCGCTGACAGCGGCACCTCGTTCATCGACCCCGAGTCGATCAAGATCGCCTTCAGAGTCAGAAACACGGACGCCACCAACCCGCTGGCGCCTGCCACTCCGAACCCCGCCTGTTTCATCCAGAGGATCCAGGTCTTCGCCAACGGGCAGCGCTGCGATGACATTAACTACTACGGTCGCACCGTGGCCGTGCATGACCTGCTGAAGGGCCGCGAGTACAACCAGAACAAGGCCGTGGAGGGCTTCGACGAGGTGAACAACTCTCGGACGCCCCGAGCGGTGCACCAAAGCGGCTACGCGGACGTGCTGCTGCGCCCCACCATGGTGGGCATCCTGCGCTGCGGGAAGATGCTGCCGCCGCAGCTGAACCTGGTGATAGAGATCGAGTTCGCGGACGCGACGACAGCGCTGTGGTCCGAGAACGCCGGGGCGCACCCGGCGGGAGCCACGCTGAGCACCGACTTTCGAGATCCAGAACGTCCGAGTTCTGGCCTCCCAGGTCGTCCTGGACTCTGCGCTGGTAGAGTCCTTCAACCGGGTGCTCCTCTCAGGAAGGTCGCTCGTGTTCAGCTACCCCACGGTGCACACGCAGCAGTCCACGGTGCCTCCGGGCGTGGCGGAGCACAACGTCACCGTGGCGCGCGCCTTCACGAAACTCATGGGAGCGTTCGTGACTTTTTGGGACAACGACGCGGGCTCTAAGATCCACCTGCTGGCCAACCCGGGGCAGGACGTGGCCCCCATCGGTGCGGCCAGGCAGGAAGACAGTCTCCTGGAGTCGCAGATGCAGCTGGGCAGCCTGCAGTACCCGCACAACCCTATGAAGGGAGCCTCGGAGCACTTCCACTTCCTCTCGGTCCTTGCGGGGACCTACGATGACACGGTGCGCAACATCGACATCGACCGCGCTGGCTACCTGCGCCACAGCTTCATCGCGGGCTTCCCGACGGAGCGAGTGCCCAAGATGCCCCTCAGTGGTGTCAGCACCCGCTCGGGCGACCTGGCTCGGTTCACCTTCAAGGCGCTCGACGGCACGATGACGGACGTGTTCATCCACCTGATAGCCTATCAGCTGGTGACGCTCTCTGGCACGGGAGTCTCCGTGCTTGACTAGTAAGGGTCCATAGCTCAATTGGTAGAGGCTCTGCAGCTCCGAAGCCTGGAGACCGCAGGCTCGATTCCTCCCGGGCGCGGATCATTTTCGTTGGCGAGTGCCTTTTGGGAATTCATTTCCTCGACCCGAGACGGATCATCGCCGAGACGGATCTTTCCGCCTCCAGCCCGGTGACCGCCTCTCCTGTGAATGAAAAAAATGTCCTGGTCCGAGACGGATCTTTCCACCAGCCCGGCGAGCGCCTCTCCTTAGAGTAGGAAATTGCCCAGGTCCGAGACGGATCTTTCCACCGCCAGCCCGGTGAGCGCCTCTCCTTAGAGTAGGAAATTGCCCAGGTCCGAGACGGATCTTTCCACCTCCCGCCCGGTGAGCGCCTCTCTCTAGGGGCCCGGGCACCCAACAGACCAACCCAAAAGCTGACAAGACAGCCTGCTGAAAAAACAGACGGTTCTTCCCGGCTCCCGCCCGGTGAGCGTCTCTCTAGGGGCCCGGGCACCCAACAGACCAACCCAAAAGCTGACAAGACAGCCTGCTGAAAAAACAGACGGTTCTTCCCGGCTCCCGCCCGGTGAGCGCCTCTCTCTAGGGGCCCGGGCACCCAACAGACCAACCCACAAGCTGACAAGACAGCCTGCTGAAAAAACAGACGGTTCTTCCCGGCTCCCGCCCGGTGAGCGCCTCTCTCTAGGGGCCCGGGCACCCAACAGACCAACCCAAAAGCTGACAAGACAGCCTGCTGAAAAAACAGACGGTTCTTCCCGCCCCGCCCGTTAGCGACTCTCTCTAGGGGCCCCGGGCACCAAACAGACCAACCCAAAAGCTGACATGACAGCCCTTAGAAAAAACAGACGGTTCTCCAGCTCCCGCCCGGTGTAGCGCCTCTCTCTAGGGGCCCGCCACCCAACTTACCCAACCCAAAAGCTGACCAACGCCGTGGAGCGCCTCCTCTCTGGGGGCCCGGGCACCCAACACCCTACCCAAAAAGCTGGACACGTCAGCCTGCAGAAAAAAAACAGACCGGTTTTCTTCCCGGCTCCCGCCCGGTGAGCGCCTCTCTCTAGGGGCCCGGGCGCCCAACAGACCAACCCAAAAGCTGACAAGACAGCCTGCTGAAAAAACAGACGGTTCTTCCCGGCTCCCGCCCGGTGAGCGCGTTCTTCCCGGCTCCCGCCCGGTGAGCGCCTCTCTCTAGGGGCCCGGGCGCCCAACAGACCAACCCAAAAGCTGACAAGACAGCCTGCTGAAAAAACAGACGGTTCTTCCCGGCTCCTGCCCTCTCCTGGGAGCAAGAAATCCCCGAGACGGATATTCCAGCCTCCAGCCCGGTGAGCGCCTCTCCTGGGAGCAAGAAATCCCCGAGACGGATCTTCCCGACCCCAGCCCGGTGAGCGCCTCTCCTGGGAGCAAGAAATCCCCGAGACGGATCTTCAGCCTCCAGCCCGGTGAGCGCCTCTCCTGTGAGCGCCTCTCCTGTGAATAAATCCAAGAGTAGCAAGGATCCATAGCTCAATTGGAAGAGGTGTTGCAGCTCCGAAGCTAGGAGGCCGCGGGCTCGATTCCACCCGAGACGGATCTTCCCGACCCCAGCCCGGTGAGCGCCTCTCCTGGAGCAAGAAATCCCCGAGACGGATCTTCCCGACCCCAGCCCGGTGAGCGCCTCTCCTGGGAGCAAGAAATCCCCGAGACGGATATTCCAGCCTCCAGCCCGGTGAGCGCCTCTCCTGAGAGCAAGAAATCCCCGAGACGGATCTTCCAGCCTCCAGCCCGGTGAGCGCCTCTCCTAAGAGACTTTAAATTCCAAAGGTCCGAGACGGATATTCCAGCCTCCAGCCCGGTGAGCGCCTCTCCTGGGAGCAAGAAATCCCCGAGACGGATCTTCCCGACCCCAGCCCGGTGAGCGCCTCTCCTGGGAGCAAGAAATCCCCGAGACGGATCTTCCCGACCCCAGCCCGGTGAGCGCCACTACCTAGGAGACCTATATCCCCAGGTCAGAGACGGATCATTGTGGAGAGACGGATCATTGTTGAGAGACGGATGAGAGACGGATCATTGTGGAGAGACGGATCATTGTGGAGAGACGGATCACTGTTGAGAGACGGATCATTGTGGAGAGACGGATCATTGTGGAGAGACGGATCATTGTGGAGAGACGGATCAAAAAAAAAATATCCTGGTCCGAGACGGATCATTGTGGAGAGACGGATCATTGTTGAGAGACGGATCATTGTGGAGAGACGGATCATCGCCGAGAGACGGATCTTTCGGGTTTTTTTTGGCCTTGGAACTGGAGAAATGCCCCTCGCCTGCCCTGCCCGCGTAGAGTTCGGAACTGGAAACAGGCATGTCCCATTTTTTCGGGCCCTGCCCGCGTAGAGTTCGGAACTGGAAACAGGCATGTCCCTTTTTTTCCGAGTTGCCCTCGTGGAGTTCCGCGTAAAGTTCCGCACCACCAGCCTCCCTAAAAAAATCTTATAAGAAATGCCCCTCGCTTCAGTCCGGGATGCTCTGCCGATCCGCAAGCTCTGCCGTGGCCGCGCTCGCAATCTCCTCGCACAGCGCCGTAGGAATGCTATAAAGCAGCTCGCGCGACTGCCCCCTGACCCTCTCACGCTGACCGCCCATGAGTCGAGGCCCCCCTTGAGCGCCCCTCAGATGCCTCCCGTCCTCCCACGCGTCGCACCGACTGCCGCTCCTGCACAGCCCTCGGCTCGGTCTCCAGCGCATGTTGGTCCACAGTCGGGTCTGCTTCCTGTACGGAGTCCCGTACATGCAGTAGGTGACGTCCACCCAGGGTAGGCGCTCCATGAACGGGCGGGTCTTCAGCAGCCCGGTGGCCGGATTCTCTATGACCCACATGAGCGGGTCGAAATGCTCCTGATCTCGAGGGCTCTGAGCACCAGCGCGTCGCCCTCCTCGAGTCGTCGAGGGCGCATCGTCAGAGCTCGGCTGTACTCCGTGCAGACCGGGCTGGCCCAGACCATGTCAAAGTGCCCCGGCGGAAACATAGTGTAGTCCCAGCTCCGGATGTCGCACAGGATCGTGGGCTCAAATTTCGATACGATGTCCAGGGAAACGACCTCCCACCCTGCCGCCTCGAAGGCTCTGCCAATCGACTTTGTGCCGCAAACCAGCTCCAGCAGTCTCGGCATGTTTAACAATTACCACCAGCACAACAAAGCACGCACAGGCAAGGGCGCGGGTCAAGCAGTTTCGCATGCTCGGACCAATCTTTTTTTAATCGGGGACAGAAAAGGATGACGAGCCAGGCTAGCATGTGGAAGTTGGGCGAGGTGCGCTCCATTGCTAAGGGTGGCAAATTCTTGTGCCTGGAACCGCTGTTTTGGCAGAGCGAAGCTTCGCTGGAAATCCCATGGGAGCCCAGGGCCTTCTCCGAGGGGCAGCGCCCCAGCGTGAGCTTCGCAACCGATGAGCGCGAGAGGCTCTTCTGGGAGCGGGCCGAGACCGATCTGGTCGAGCAGCTGGCGGCCGCATCCGAGCGCGTCTTCGACGCAAAGCTCACGCCCGAGGCTGTGCGCCAGCGGCTGCTGCCCTCTGTGAGGCAATCGCGCGGCGGCGATTGGATGCTGAAAGCCGAGCTGCCGGCCCACGCGCGCTTCTGGAACGCCGGCGGCACGTTTGCGGACCGCCCCGCTGAGCTGGCTCACTGCGCCGCGCGCGTTAGGCTGAGAGCCCGCAGCTTGTGGTTGATGAGTGCTCCAGGCTCCCTGGTCGCCCACGAAGCTGCCGTACAAGGGGTCGTAGACGTTGTCTGCCTCGGACATGTACACCACGAAGTTGGAGGCCGTGCCGAGCCGGTAGCGGCAGGCGAAGAGGAGCTCTCGGCCCGGGGTCAAGTTGTAGGTGCGCACGATGTTCCACGGGTTCACCGCCAGGGTCAGGGTGTAGCCGTCCACGCTCACTGCGCCCGCAACGACGTTACTTCCGCGAACGAGCTCCCAAGTCGTGAAGCCCGCCCAGGCCGGCGCGTTAACAACTCCGCCGCTGCCGGAAAGCTGCAGGGCTGCGAGCTCCGCGAGGATTGCGTCGAGGGCGCTCTGGAGCGTGGTCTCGCTGGCCGAGAGCGCGGCGTTCGTGGCGTATGAGGCCAGCAGCGTCGCGTCGGCCTTGGCCCCCTGGAGCGCCGCGATGCTGGCGACCCGGCTAGCAAGCTGCGCTGCGACGAAGGCCTCGGTGGCGAGACCCAGCAGGGCATTTGCTATCTTGGTGTCTACCTCCAGCGGCGTGTCCAAGCCGTCCACCGCGGAGAGCAGGGAGGCCAGCGCGCTTGCGTCCGCCTTGCCGGCGAGGGCGGCGTCCAGGGCTGCCGGCGCCCAGGAGAGCGGTCGAGATCTTTGAGTCCACCTCGGAGGAAGTGTCCACGGCCGAGAGCAGGGCGTACGCGGTCAGTGCGCTGGCGTCCGCCTTGGAGGCCTGCAGCCCCGAGATGGTGGCGTCTCTGCTCGCGAGCTCGGAGGCCAGCGCCGCGGCGGTGACGGCCCCCAGGAGAGCGTTGGCCACCTTGGTGTCCACCTCCAGCGGCGTGATCCTCGCCGCTATGTCTAGGGAGTGCTGGTCCACCACCGTCTTGAGGCCGTAGTTGGCGGCCACCGTGGCCAGCGTGGCGTTGTTGGCCGAGGCGATGGAGCCGTTCATGGCCGCCGTGGTGCTGTAGTTGGACAGCTTCAGGTCCACGCTGTCCGGGGTGCTCTTGGTGGCCACCACGCCCTCCAGCACGTCGAAGGCCGACTGGTCTGCCTTGTTGGAGAGACCCGTGGTCAGCGAGCTCTGCAGCGCTGCGATGCTGCTTCCGTGCGCGGCCACCTGACCGTCCGTGGTGGCCAGGGCCGCAGCCGTTGCTAGGGGCGCAATCGCCGGCGCCAGCGCGCTGCTGTCCAGCTTTGAGGCCAGCTCTGCGGTGACTCTGTCGTCCAGGGACTGGATGGCAGCGGCGTTGTTGCCTGAGGCTGCCGTGTTCACCGCCAGGTCAGTCACTTGAGCGTAGGGAGTCAGAGCGAGGGCCAGCTGTCCTGCTGTGACGTGCGTGCCGTCAGTCACCTCTCCGTTGTCCAGGACCTCGGGGATGTTGCCCGTGACAGGTCCTTCAAACATGTTTACATATGTTCTCGCCGACGCCTTAGCCCAGTGGCTATGGGACATTCGGGGGGGTGGTACGATCCCGTGCTACCAGTACGCGGTCCTTCAAACATGTTTTCTTAGGACGATTTCGCGTCGATGGGACATTGCACTTTCGCAACACCTCTATTCGCCGGGTGTTCTGATTGTATATCGACTCGCACGCTGAATTGGAAGTGGAGTATAAAATCACCCACTTGGCATGAGGCGATGAATTGGAAGTGGAGGATAAAATCGCCCACTTGGCATGAGGCGATGAATTGGCCGAAGTGGCGCAGTGTCCTATAAGATCGGACTCTGGGCATGAGGCGATGAATTGGCCGAAAATGTCGGTCAAAAGCGCTTGGGACACCTCGGCCACATGACGAGACCTGAGCCAAAGTCAAGCATGCTGGCAGGAATGCGATTGAGGGTAAACAACCTTCAATTAAAATTCCCGTGCTACCACACGAACTCGCTTTTCCATTGCGCACTTTTCTCCCCCACCCGCACGTTGGCGTGGAATTTGTAACGGGGCATGTGTGTTTTTTTTTAACACACTTCGAAGAAGTTTCTCAAACAGTGAGAATCTGCAAATTCTCAGGCGAACGCCAGCGCAACACCCGACCTGCGAATTTGAAGAAGCTCACCGTTTGAGCTCCTTCAGCAAAGTTCACCGAGACCGAAGCCGCGGAGCCGGCCTCGCTTTTCCAAGCCTTTTGCGCACTTTCGGCCCCAAAGAGAGAGCGGTGACGAAGCGGTGACATCGTGTTTTTGGGCCAAAAAGCGCCGTTTTGGACAGGTAGCGAGAGCCCATAGTGAGATGGTTTAAGCGTTGCGCTGCTCTCCGTAGCGACGTTTCGGAGGCTCGATTCCTCCCGGGGCCTCGGCGGGCTGACGTGTTAGAGACCGGTGACTTCGCCGGTGACAAGCTCGGCGGGCTGACGCGTTACGTGGAAAAGCCTCGGCGGGCTGACGTGCACCTCGGCGGGCTGCCGCGTCAGACGCTGGCTGGCTCTGGGCTGTGCCTCGGCGGGCTGACGCGTTAGAGACCGGTGACTTCGGCGGTGACAAGCTCGGCGGGCTGGAATTCGCAGGTTTTTCGGGGTAGAATACGGATTTCGGAGCACTGCAAACACCTGGAGCAGGTTTTCGCAGGAAAACGAGCGAATTTGGTGGCCCGGGCTGCACTTTTGACGCAGGACACGAAAAAACGCACTTTTCGGAGTTCGCCGTTTTCAGCGCTTTTTGCACCAAAAACGGAGTGGTGACATTGACCGGTACATCGGAAAAACGTTCAGCGGGTTGAAGAATTTGGCTGTTTTGGGACCAAAAATCCCAAATAATTAGGGGTGTGTAAGCAGGTATTCCTTACTACTGCAGGCGAACGCACTGATGAGCTTGGACTCGCATAAAGAAAAAAAGCCCGCCAAATCCTGAATGGTCCACATGCTCGATCAAAAAAAACCGCCGCAGCGCTCTAAGCCATCATGACTCCTCCAAGGCCTTCCGGTGCGTGCAGGCATGGCTTCTGGAGAAGCCCGCCGCGGGCGGACGCTCCCTGCCTTGCGGCTGCCGGCCTTCCAACAAGCGGCCTTGCGAGGATGCGCTAAGGCCGAGCGCTCGCACCAGCGCCGCCGCATCGAGCTCCTCAAGGAGCAGCTGCGCGCCGCGACTTGGATGCCCGACGCCTCGCGAGAAAGCTCGAAGACACCGAGCCCGCAGCGGTAATCGAGGAAGAGGGTCAAATCTTCACGGCTCTTCGCACCCCGGCCACGCGCTTGCAGCGGACAGAGCTTGCCCTGCGCTGGTTTGAGGCTGGCATCACATGGCGCGCGCGGTGGGGCGATGACGACGGCCCCTGAGGAGCTCATCAGTGAGTGGCAGGCGGAGCTGTCGGAGACGTTGTAGAGACGTAGAGGCACACGTGGAGGCACAGTCAAAAAGGAGGTGGGAGCCTGGGGCCTCTCTGCAGATTGCACCTCCAACCCCCGCGGTTCGGGAGCTGAGTTTTCGGGGACTTTTCGGAGATCCCTGTGCACCACTTTTTCCGGCCACCCCTCCAAGCCAAACCTCGCCCCCATCTCCCCGCTCTCGGCGGAGACAACCCTGTATACCTTTTCGCTCCAGGCTATCTCGTTGACCCTGTAGGAGCCCCTGCTTTCGGCTTAACCCTGATCCGAACCATATCCCCGACCTTGATTTCCGGGCGGGTCACCTTGTGCTTGGCCCTGCGCTCGATGTTGCGCAGCGCAATCTCGCCATTTCGGGGTCAGAGCAGGCGAGGTTCGGCGCCAGCGGATGGTGCGCTCCGCGAAGTAGGCGTGCCCCTGGTCACCTGCTTCTTGATGTCCCAGAAATCCATCAGCTCCTTGAACTCCCTCTTGAACTCGGAGCCGTCGTCGGCGTACACCACTTTCTTGGATCGATGGCCACCAGCATGAAGGGGTAGGGCTTGCCCCCGAAGGCCTTCATGTCGGCCAGGTCCACCTGCAGCTGATTCATGGGCTCCAGAGGCACGAAGCTGTGCCGGTCCTGGTTCACCCGGAGGCCGTCCAGAAACGCCTTTACCTTCCCTGATGCTGGGGTCGCGCTGGGCCTGCTGCAGCGTCTGCGCTATGCTGCCGAAACCGGTGCGGGATCCTCGTAGACGGCCTTGATGGTTCGCCTGCGGGCGTCGGCCATGTTTCTTATGGGTTCTTCGGCCCCCGCTGGGCCTGCCAGTCCGCCGGGCCTGGAAGCCCTTGCACACCCCCCAGAGCACGCTGGTGAGGTGAGGTAGTCGAGAGTGACCATCTCCGTGCCGTCGCTCCTGCCCGTCAGGTTCTTCCACTTCGTTCCTGCGAAGTCGTTTGACGCGAAGCCCAGCCTCAGGTCCTCGTTCATGTCCGGGCGCTTGCCACGGAGTCGAAGAGCTGCTGGAGCTCTGCCACGTCGGCCTCGGCCATCTCCGTCTTCACCCTGCTGTCCGACAAATTCGTGAAGCTCGTGTTGCAGACCGTGTTGCCCGCGATCACGAGGCAGCCGGGGTTCCTCTGGTTCGTGGTCAAGGACAGCTGCGTCGAGAGGCTCTTCGTCTGCACCAGCGCCTCATCGTTGATCATGATGAGCTCGCACTGGTGCGTCCCGCCGTCCCGCTCCAGGAAGACCCTGGCGCTCTGGTTGCCCAGCAGCCGCAGCTCCGGGCCGCTGTCGGAGGCCGCGCTGTTGTTGGAGATCTGCAGCTTGCTCCAGCCCGCCCAGTTCTTTGTCAGGAAGAGATCGTCCGAGAAGTCTGAGGTGTTGGTCACGATGAGCGTGTTGGAGGCGAAGAGCTGCGGCGCGGAGACCGTGCCCGAGCTCGTCACGTCGCCGCAGACCACGCTGCCCGTCGACACTCCGCCGCTCGTGGCCGTGAAGGTGCAGTCCAGGCTCTCGCAGTCCAGCGGGCCCGTGGAGGCCGCCCCGGTGATCGTCAGCGTGGCGCCCGTGAGCGCCCCGGTGGCTGCGAAGCTCGCCGCGGTTGCTGCGCCCGAGGCCGTCAATGTCCCCGTGGACACGTCGCCCACCGTGGTGAAGTTCCCGGCGTTGGCCGTGTTGTTGATGGTCAACGTGCTGCCCGTGATTCCCGTGGCGGAGCTCAGCAGGCCCACGCTGGCCGCGCCGCTGATGCTCAGCGAGCTGCCTGACACGGCCCCTGTGGACGACAGCGCGGCCCCGGCGACGGTGCCTGTGGCTGTGAGCGCTGCGCAGGAGACTGCGCCCGAGGCGTCCACGCCCGTGGTGAACACGTCGGTGCAGTTCACGTCGTTGCACAGCAGCTGGTCGCAGCCCACGTTGCCCTGCGCGGTGAGCCCGTCCAGCGTGGCCGAGCCCGTGAGGGCCAGCGAGTCCGCCAGCAGGTCCGTTACTGAGACAGACTCTCCCTCGAAGGCGCTGGCCCTGATCTGCATGCTGTACAGGTCCAGCGTGCCCGCCGACTGCTGCACCAGCCCGGGGATGGAGCCGCCGAAGGCTCCGAAGTGCAGCTTCGCGATACCGCCCGGCGGCACCGAGAAGTCCAGGCGCGCCGTGCTCCAGACGCCCTGCGAGGGCGTGCCGAGGAAGGTGCCGGTGACGCCCACGTAGTCGTTGTCGGCCGCGCTGACGTACATCACCAAGTTGGAGGCCGTGCCCAGCCGGTACCGGCAGCCGAAGGAGTAGCGTCTCCCCGGCGTCACGTGTAGGTGCGCACGATGTTCCAGGCGAAGGCGCTCAGGGTCATGGCGTAGCCCTCCAGCTGGAAGCCTCCCACCGTGAAGCTGGCCGAGGCCACGGAGCTCTGGCTGTTGGAGCGCACCAGGAAGTTGCCTAGCGTGGTGAGCGTGGGCTCCAGCAGCACCTCGCCCAGGGTGGCCAGCGTGACGTCGTCGGCCCCTCCGTCGAGGAACTCGTGCTTCAGCAGCAGCGCCGAGGCCGCCGTGTCGAAGTGCTGGGGCTGAGTGGCGTCATTCATGTTGTTGGCGGAGCGGACGTCCTGCACGGCCGCGTCCTCGCTGCCCTGCTGAGGTCGGAAGAGCGTGTTCTCCGTGCCGCGGGCCAGGCCGTAGGCTGCGCCGCCTGCGAGTCCCACGGCTAACCCTGCCCTCGCCGCCGCTCCAACTCCTGCCGTGGCAGCCATCGCTCCAGCAACCTCTCCCGCTGTGGGCGCCAAAGCAGCGGCCCCTTCTGCCAACCCCCCAGGCCCCCCAAGTACCCGAAGGCCCCGCCCACGCCCTCGGCGGCTACGGCAACCTCTCCCTCCTCTGCGGCCACAGCTGCCGTCTCCTCTATGGCCTGCGCTGCGCCGCGCTCCACCTCCTGCGCGCGCTGGCCCGCCTCGTCCAGGAGGCGCTCTACGTCGTGATCTGCGGCGGCGGCTGCGGCTGCGGCCCTGGGCGGGGCAATACATTCATGCGCACGTACTCAGCAGCGTCCTGGGGGAGCTGGGAGCGGAAGGCCTGCGCCGCCGCGAGTCCTTGGGCTTGTTTTTGCTGCCCGGGGGCCTGCCTCTAGGCCTTGGCGCCGGTTGCGCTTGCTTCATCGGTTTTTTTTAATAGAAAATATTTTTTTAAAAGACCTTCGGGGAATTAGACGTGATCCAAAAACAGCACGAAAGACAACAATGCGGCATGTTCCTGGATCCTGAAGCAGCTCCAGGCTATAGCAGACGACGTTTTGCGGGAGAACCCGGCTCGAAGCCTCCATTGGTCCCTACCGCAGGAGGAGACCATGATGGAATCCGGCCTCTGGTACGATACGACGTACTCGGCATGCGTTTTCATGTCAGCGCGTTGTAAGCACCAGCGGCTGCGGCGCAACATCCATGAGATCGAGCTGATTCACCCCCGTGAGTGCCACCACCAGCATGCAGCCTGGGAGTGGGATCCTTGGGAGGACACCCAGGGGCGACACCAGTTCCCATCCAAGGAGGAGGCGGAGTATTCAGCCACCCTGGCCTTCGCAATTGCGGTCTCGGTCAGTTGGTGGGCGGTCCGAGAAGGGCATGCCCGTCTCCACGTGCCGCGGATGCCGCCGCTGGAAGCGTGTGGCCGAAGGCAACACTGGCTGCCTGGACATCGATCCCAGAGCTATGCGTAGCTGGGCCATGACTCCACTGGCCATCACACTCGGTTTGCCGCCGCTGCATCCCGAGGAGCGGGCACGGCTGCCCACGGTGGTACGAGTGGCGGATGTGCTCGCAGATGGTAAGCTGCCCGGACGTGGTTTACGTGGGTCAGGGCCACCACTCCCACCGGGTCCCACGGTCTCAGTGGGCATCACCGTTCGTGCAGGGGCACACCTGTACGACGGACGACTGGCTGCCGCTCTACGTGGACTTCGTCCTCGCCAATTTGCAGGCGGAGCGGCATGCGATTGCGGCCCGGACGGTGTCTGCAAGGCAGATGCGCTGGCCGGGATGGTCTTTGATGCGACCCATCCGGATGCCAAGGCCAGCCTGCCCAGAGTCACTGGGCGGCGGCACAGGCAGGCCAGGGGCTCTGTGGTCAGGGCGGCGACCATCATGGGCTCGCTCCGAGGCAGTGACGCCCTGAAGTCGATGTCACTCTGGTTCCCGCAGGAGGATGTAATTTTGGCCTTTCGCAAGCTCTACCCGGCAGAGTGGTTCCAGTCTTTTCAGTGGCCCATGTTGGAGGACCTGTTGAACAAGGAACCCTTTACATGCTACCTGGACTGGCGCCAGAGTCGTGGGATGGAGTGGGACGGACCCCTGGGGCCAACGCTAGTCGGAGGCGGTGGCAGAGGGGAAGCAGCATGGAGCCTACAACCACAAGGCCTCCATTCCACCTCTGGTCGGATATGGGCTGGAGCCGGACGCCCATTTCGCCGCATCCCTGCAGTGGACCAACACGGCAACCCCGTTGGAAGTCCTTCCTACGTTGGACGACGACCTGTGGCACGCGGCCAGCATGGTGATGGAGAATCACTCCTCCTCCGCCTCCACCGCGTTGCCGGTCTCCAGGGTTGCGTCCAGGATCTGGAGGCCGTAGACGTCCACCGTTCCAGCCGTCTGGTTGGGCAGGCCCGGCGACTGGAAGTGCGCCCCGAAGTGCAGCTTCGCCACCCCGTTCGGAGGCACTGTGAAGTACATCTTGGCAGTGCTCCAGGCACCCTGGTCGCCCACAAAGCTGCCGTACAAGGGGTCGTAGACGTTGTCTGCCTCGGACATGTACACCACGAAGTTGGAGGCCGTGCCGAGCCGGTAGCGGCAGGCGAAGAGGAGCTCTCGGCCGGGCGTCAAGTTGTAGGTGCGCACAATGTTCCACGGGTTCACCGCCAGGGTCAGGGTGTAGCCGTCCACGCTCACTCCGGTGTGCGTGGCCAGGACCACGCTGCAGCCGCTGCTGGGGCGAACCGTCCAGTTTGACAGCGAGACGTCCGTGGGGCCCAGGATCTGCTCTCCTATGGCGGCCACCACCTCGTCGGCCCCCCCGTCGTCCGGAAAGCGCACTGCTATCTGCAGCGCCGAGGCTGCCTCCGCGACTCCGAGCTTGCCGGCGAGGAGGCCGTCTACTTGCGCGATGGTGTAGTAGCTGAGCAGCGCGGCGGCGATGCTCGAGGCCGTCGCCGTGTCCTGGTCTGCGGCTGAGCGGTACGCCACCAGCGCCGAGGTGTTTTGGTTGGTTGTGAAGACGTCCTGGTCCGGGCCCGTCCGGTAGGCCAGCAGCGCGCCCGCGATGGCTGCCTGCGTCTGCGTGTCCTGCGCGCTTGCCGTGCGGTAGTCTCCCAACAGCGCGTCGACCTGCGCCGAGGTGTAGTAGGCCAGCAGCGCTGCTGTGATGGCGCTGGTCGTCTCAGCGTCCTGCGCTGCCCCTGTGCGGTAGTCTCCCAACAGCGCGTCTACCTGCGCCGAGGTGTAGTAGGCCAGCAGGGCTGCTGTTATGGCGGCGGCAGTGCCCGCCGTGGAGTAGCAGTCTGCCGTGATGCTCAGCGTGTCGTCGCCGTTGGCAAGCGCAGCAGAGAGAGGAGCCATGAAATGCAGGTTGCGAACGACGTTACTTCCGCGAACGAGCTCCCAAGTCGTGAAGCCCGCCCAGGCCGGCGCGTTAACAACTCCGCCGCTGCCGGAAAGCTGCTGGTAGCGAGAGCCCATGGTGAGATGGCTACGGCGTTGCTCTCCGTAGCGACGTTTCGGAGGTTCGATCCCCCCCCGGGACCTCGGCGGGCTGACGTGTTAGAGACCGGTGACATCGGCGGTGACGAGTTCAGCGGGCTGACGCGTTACGTGGAAGAACCTCGGCAGGCTGACGTGTTACTCGGGAGCACCTCGGCGGGCTGCCGCGCCAGACACTGGCTGACTCTGGGCTGTGCCTCGGCGGGCTGGGGGTGACAAGCTCAGCGGGCTGGAATTCGCAGGTTTTTCGGGGTAGAAAACGGATTTCGGAGCACTGCAAACACCTGGAGCCGGTTTTCGGAGGAAAACGAGCGAATTTGGAGGCCCAGGCAGAACTTTTGACGCAGGACACGAAAAAACGCACTTTTCGGAGTTCGCCGTTTTCAGCGCTTCTTGCACCAAAAACGGAGTGGTGACAAAGACCGGTGACATCGGAAAAACGTTCAGCGGGTTGAAGAATTTGGCTGTTTTGCAGGGTTTTTGGCCAAATAATTAGGTCCCTATATGCAGCCTTTCCTTACTACTCCTGTCACCCCATGACACAGTCCGTGGGTGACCTTTTTCACGACCTGAAAGCGAGGCCGGCTGTGCGGCTTTGGTTTGTGGGCGGCTTCGGTTTTAGTCTTGGAGCGAGGCCGGCTGTGCGGCTTCGGTCTTGGAGCAAGGCCGGCTGTGCGGCTTCGGTCTTGGAGCCCGCACCAGGCCCGCACCAGGCCCGCACCAGCCCGCACCAGGCCCGCGCCAGGGTTTTTTGGGCAAAATCGACGGAGTCAACTCGTTGTAGCACGGCTTCCATGATTTGACCGATGGCGTCGGTCAAATCAGGTTCCCGGGGTACCACCCCTGACCTGCTCGAAAATTTCGGGGCAGATCGCCGAAAATTTCGTCCACAACGGCCTGCGGGGCGGCGGGTTGGTGAGAGCCATATAGTACATATAGCACATATAGCGAAACTATGCATGGTGTGCATAGTTTCATATATCCGGGTCCTGGTCAGCGAAACACTCCCGTGGCCGACCTGCGCACGACGCTTGAAAATTTCGGGACAAATCACCGAAAATTTCGCCTCGACCTCGGTGGGAGAGCGAAGTCGGAATTCCGACCTCGGTGGGAGAGCGAAGGCGGAATTCCGACCTCGGTGAAAAAGCGAAGTCGGAATTCCGACCTCGGTGGGAGAGTCAGAGCGAAGTCGGAATTCCGACCTCGGTGGGAGAGCGAAGTCGGAATTCCGACCTCGGGTGGCGGGCTCGGCAGGCTGGAGGCTTCGATGCCAGGCAGAGGCTTCGATGCCAGGCAGAGGCTTCGATACCCGGCAGGGACGCAGGCGCGTGCCCGAAGCCGCCACCATATGACCGTATGACCGTATGATTCGTATGACTCGGCAGGCTGGCATGGCCTTGGTGCCGGGCAGGTGGCGCGGCAGGGTGGAGGCTTCGATGCCAGGCAGGCGGCGCGGCAGGGTGGAGGCTTCGATGCCAGGCAGGAACGTGGCGCAGCAGGCACCTCGGTATCGAAGCCTCCACAGTCCCCCGGATCCTTGCTATACGTCCTACATGTGCTATATGTGTCTCACAAGGCAACCCACAGAACCTCCACTCTACAAGGCAAGCTGCAGAACCTCCATCTTCCGGGTCCTTGCTATATGTACTACATGTGCTCTATGCGTCTCACAAGGCAACCCTCCACTCTCCCCGTTCTTGCTATATGTACTGTATGTGCTACATGGGTCTCACAAGGCAACCCACAGAGCTGTATACTATACACATAGCATCTCAACATGCACCAAATATGCATTGTGTAGCACATATAGTGTATTTAACGCGCGTCTCGACATATAGTACATGTAGGACATATAGCAAGGAGTCCGGAGAGTGTGGGGGTTCAGCGGCTTGGCGTGTAAGAGCCATATAGTACATATAGCGCATATAGCAAGGAGCCGGGGGACTGTGGAGGTTCCGCGGGTTGGCGTGTAAGAGCCATATAGCACATATAGCACATACATAGCACATATAGCAAGGAGCCGGGGGAGAGTGGAGGTTCCGCGGCTTGCGGCTCGGCAGGTTGGCGTACACGCCTCGAGGCCGTTTTTGGATCAATTTTGCTGCAACATTGCTGCAACGAGAGTCAACCATGGAGCAATTTTGAATCAATATTGCGGCAACGAGAGTCAACCATGGATCAATATTGGAACCTCTCTCTTTAGAGGGAGTTTCCCAAATGGATTCTATTCCTCCTCACACTCGTCCGTCCAGGAAACGACCTCGTCCTGCGAAGGATTCGAAATCTAAAACGCTGCGTGCAGGTGTGGAGGCCAAGCGTACAAGCGCCCCGACATGAACGGGGACCTGAGGCTGGGCTTCGCCTCAGACGACTTCGCAGGAACGAAGTGGAAGAACCTGACGGGCGCCGCCCGGTGGAGCGACGGCACGGAGATGGTCACCCTCGACTACTCGCACCTCACCAGCGTGCTCTGGGGGGTGTGCAAGGGCTTCCAGGCCCGGCTGGACGAGGTGGAAGCCTGGCAGGCGCAGCGCGGGCCGAAGAACACTTAAAATGGAGGCGCTGGCTGCAACGTAACGACCCCTAGATATGCGCCGCAATTTGGCTCCGTGTTGCATTTCAAGCGATGTCAAGCTTTGCCAAAGGAAACCCCTTTTCCTTTTTTTTTCGGGACCCCTTTTTTGAGGACCCCTTTTTTCTTTTTTTTTTTTTTGGTTTTTCTTAGCCCTGCAAAGGTTGCTCGCTTGAAATGGCCGTTTTTGCGCACTTTTTCGGCCAAAAAGAGAGCGGTGACGTAGCGGTGACAAACGGTGACAAGCTCGGCGGGATGGATCTTGGCGGCTTTTCCGGGCCGAAAACGGAAAGCGTGCGCGTCTAAAACCTGTATTCGGCCGAAAACGAGCAAATCTAGAGGCTGAGGCACCTCGCTTGCCGTCTGACAGAAAACAACGAGCTTTTCGGGAATTCGGGAAGTTGGCCGTTTTGAGCACTTTTTCGGCCCAGAAGGGAGCGGTGACATCGAACGGTGACATCGGAAAAACGTTCAGCAGGATGGAGAATTTGGCTGTTTTGGAGGGTTTTTTTGCAAAAAACGAAAATAATTAGGGTGCTATAAGCCTATGTTCCTTACTACTCTGTCAACCTCGTCGACTCGGGGGGGCATCGAACTCATCGACCTCAAAGTTTGCGTGGTTGCCCCAACTTTGTCGATCCCCTGTCAGGCAACCCCCCGGCCTCAAGCTCATGCGCCCTAGGTGCCCTGACCGCCCCAAGTGCCCCGCACGCACTTGCTCTGCCAGGTGCTCCCAGATGCCCCGCACTTGTGTTGAGTACCCCAAAAGCACTTGGGTACCACCTTTACCCTTATGGCATCTTCGATTTGTCGCGGCCCCGGCAATGGCACCTGACCCAGGCCCAGGGTTTGGGGCGGCCAGGGCACTGGCAGCACCTGGGGCACGTGGGGCACGTGGGGCACTTGGGGGACAAAGGGCACCTAGGGCATTTGGGGCGGGTTGGTCATCGGGGCTTGGGTCTCTCAGGGCATCTGCAATGGGGTATTCTTGCAAAAAACGATTCGTTCTTTTTTTTACAGATGTTTGGTTTGTGGTCCTGCTCCTTTTTGTTCTAACCTGTTCTGGCTTCTACGGCATTGTGTTTGATTTTTTCTTGTTGTTTTCTTTTCATTTTATTTTTTCTGAAAGCAGAAACACAACGAAACAAATGAGAATAAGGAGAAAGGAGACCCCTAAGGGCTAAAACAAAGCAAACATGTGAAGAGACCAAGTACAACCAAGGAGCTCCAACAACAATGCGACGACATGTCATGAAAGAACAGTGGCAAACAATGTAGATCATCTTTTCCAAGCGCGGGCAGCCAGGCAGGTGCCCTACGTTGCCCTGAGTGCCCTGGGTCCTCTGGGTCCTCAGAGTCCCTTGTTTGGTCGAGGTGCCCTAAGTGCCCTAAGTGCCCTAAGTGCCCTAAGTGCAGCGCATCCAGGGCATCCAGGGCGCTAGGGGTTTGTCTTTTCCCCTGTGTTTTAATCTTGGTTGAATCTTCGGCCGCGTGGCCATTTTGGCTCAAGCCTTTTGGTAAGGGACATGCCTGGAGGGTTTGACCCCTCTTTCGTTCTTTTTTGAACTTCGCACTGCCGCGCCGCCATGGCCTTTACCGCTTTTGAGCTGTGCATGCATTTCGCATCCTCCTTGATTTGGCAGTTCCTGGATGCACAAGCCACGCATGCACTACGCGCCGTGGCATGGATCGCGCACACCTCAGTGCCCGACGACGCCCCGGCATCCAACGCACCGGCCTCACCGCGTACTTTCGGGAGCACTTCTTTCTTGACACCCAACATTGCAGTCGGCATATGGGACTGCCTTACGCCCAGCGACCGCACTGCATTCCAGGCCACAGAGTGGTGGAACCACTCAGATTTGCGCTGGTTCACGCAGGGCCTCGGAGTGGTCCCCGCATCCGACTCAGACTCAGCATCCGTTGAGACTTCCGAAACCGAAGCACGGCATTTGAACCGCCCCAGACGTGCGGGGTGAGAGCAGCATGGCTTTCTCACTCGCAGAACAAATGCGCATGCTTAGCTTATGTCAGCACTTGACTCGCCGCTATGCATGCCTGAAATTAACCACCCAAGCAATCAGGCGGCCTTCCGCCCAGCTGTTTCCAACTGCATGCCTGCACTTGAGGGTGCCTTTCGTACATGTGCCGTTTCCACCTTTCAAAAGCAGCGCATGCCTGCTTGCCTCATGGGTCCCAATTCCCAGCCAGTGCGATTTGCAAGCAGCATGGACGTCTCACTCGGTGTACAGATGTTACCGCTTGCTCAGTGTTAAAACCCTCTAGGCCCCGTGCCGAAATTGGGTAGCTGTTCTGAGGTCCTTGTTGGTGTTGCTTCCCAAGTTCCATTGATCGCCATTCGGCTCAAGGCTCAAGACACAATTGAGGTTCAAGATCTGATGTGTGACTGCAGACCTACGTGATCGGCATTAAGAGCAAAACAACTGCTTGCGCCGCATTGTCAGGACTACTGTCGTAACTATCATTCCTTCTCCCTTACAACGTTTACACGGGTTCGGCTATAACGGCATCGTCCGTATACACCTTTCTACGTGGTTGGTATTAAAGCTTGAGGGTTCGGTGCACAGCGTCCCACGGGACGTCACCTTGCCGTCTCATGACAGGTTATCAGCCGTAACTACAAGCTCTACACTGGACTGGGAGACAGCTGGTTTATTGCGGGTACAGGGACAATAAAGGAACGATAACCTACACAGTACAATGGCGTCTTCGGCGAGCCCAAGAACTGCAACTTTTGGGAACAGCAGCTCAGAGGGATCCAATGGATTGATGGCTCTTCCTGCGGTGATGGATATGGTTGCAGATTCACAGGATGAACCTGGGAGCGGAGGTTCCGCGCTATTCAGCGACATATCTACTCCCACAAGATCATGGAAGCAGATCTATGTTCATCAGGAGTCGAAGAAAAGAGAATCCCCACCGAGAAGATCATCATCTTCGCCTGCGACACCACGGACGTCGCAGAAGGGCGTGAGATCGACATCGAAGGGTGGGAGGTCAAAATCACCCACCAGTGCAGATTTTCGCGCCGTGATCAATGAGAAGAATAAGATGGAGGTGGAGATCGGGGAATATCAGAAGACACTTGATGAAATGTCGGCAGCAATGGCGGATCTTAACCAAGAAGACTATGGAAGCACCATCCGGATCCAGGAGCTGGAAAGACGATGCGAGATTGCCAGCAAGCAGTCGGGACATCTAGTGAGTCACCACCATCACCACATGGCTGAGGCATGGCGCAAGTTTGAGGAAGAAGCCCAACAGATGCGCAAGGTGGAAATGAACGCATTTCAGTACGGGGAGAAGAAAGACATGGAGTCGAAAATTATAATGCAACAGATGAGACAAGCTGAAGGAACTATCATGGAGCAGAAGCGGGAGATTGCATTGATGAAATCCTACATGGCAAACGAGAAGTCGGCCGCGCAGGAATCAGCTATACGTGTAAATCAGATACACCGTGAGGCTTCACAACAGATATCAGCTTATCAGCAACAGATCAGAGGCATAGAATCTTCTACATCTATCGAGAAGTTCAACGAGGAGGAGATGGTCCAAAGACTGAAATCACAGTTGGAGCATGCACTCGTCAAGCGCCCCGAGACGTACTCTTTGGAGGACTCCAGGGAACAGCTGATGGCGAGGCTGAATGACGTTACAGTATTTGCGGAACAGGAATCGAAGAGAGCAGATTGCTTGCTTCGTGAAAAAGAAGAGATCGTCAAACAGTATGAGTCCGACGTGTCGATGAAGGACCAGATGATTGCTGTCGAAGGTGGTCATCGTCAGGATGCGATCTTGGAGTTAGCCCAGGTCAAAGAAGAGAAACAAGAGGAACGGTGCACGATGGACGAGAGGTCGAAGGAGGCTGAGTACTGGAGATTGACAGCTAAGGGAATGTACGATGAGTACCTCGAGGAGATGCATGAGCTTCAGAGACAACTGAAAGAAAGAGAGGCGACGCTCAAGCAAGAAGAGAGTTTTGTACGCCAACTCGATGCTGACAACGAGGAACTACGTGCACACAAGAAGCTGGAGACACAGGAAGCATCCAGCAGCAAAGATGGACATCGTGAACGAGCAGTAGTGAAACGCGCTGAGGGAGGAACCCAGGCTAATTCAAATAGGATAGACAAGA
Organism: Effrenium voratum; assembly: GCA_963377175.1. Taxonomy (NCBI): domain Eukaryota; class Dinophyceae; order Suessiales; family Symbiodiniaceae; genus Effrenium; species Effrenium voratum. The sequence goes on from CAUJNA010000280.1 coordinate 1,391,862, forward strand.
AGGTGGCTGGGTCAGTCCCGTCATCGTCTTCAAATCAAATCCCTAATTCGTCGCTGATGCCAGGTTCGATCCTCTTTCCGTCTTTCTGTGATCCAATGATCGATGTACACCTATCCCAGATGCAAGGGGTTGTTGGGCATGTCCCACAATCCACTACTACGACTGGTGGTGGTGATGGGGGGGGAAACAACGGTACTACGCCCCCATTGGATTACGGTGGTTTCCCGCCCAATGGGAATGGGCAGGGAGCGGGTCGACGTCAGTTGAGCCTCGCTGGTGGCGGAGGAGGACCTCCGGATGATCCACCCGATGATGAGGATGAGGATGACGACGACGAAGGAGATGAGGAAGACGAGGAAGAAGAAGAGGAAGAAGACGATCGGACACGGAGGAGACGAAGGAGATCGAGAGATAACCGAGAGATCAAGATTGATCGACCGAGAATCTCGAGGAAAGAGGCCGAGAGAGTATCTATTCCGGCCTGGCCAAAGATCCATCAACTTGACACCTGGAAGATGCAACTGCTGATGAATGTTCTGAGCGCATGTGCAGATCCAGATACCGACGCATGGACGAAATGGCTGGTGCAGGCTCTTGGGTTGAACCCAGACCTGGATTTGCTTAGCGATTCAGGTGGCGACAGATTTGCTACGATAGATATTAAGATGGCCATGGGCATGCAGAACATGCTGAAACAAGCACCTGACGAAGCCAAGGACGTATACCTCGATGCTACACGACACTCTGAACTACGACATCAACAAGTGGTGATCGTGAAGGGACGAGAGTTGGTGGCATTAGTTATGCAATCATTCAGAACTTCCGATAGAACGGATCTTGTCTACCCCATCGAGCATCTATTCAACCTTGACTTTCCTGGCGACAAGAACTTGGTCATGTTCAGGAACAAATGGTATGATTTGCTGCTGAAGATGAGGAGCGAGGACAGACCCAGTAAGCTGGCTCTCAGAGACATCCTTTACAGGAAGATCAAAGGGAGCAAGAAGATGGAGTTCGTCCTCAATGCCTACCATAGACTACCGGACAAGCATCCTCAGAAGACGTATGAATTCTTATTGGCGTTGATCGACTATCAGATCAAGGCAGATCGGGAAGACCTGATGCTCGTCATGAAGGAGAAATCGGTCAAGTCGATGATGAAGTCAGGCGGGAAGGATGCGGCTCCAGCAACTGGCAAACAGGAGAACCAGGGTGGCAAGGGCAGAAAGGGGAAACCCGGTGGACCTGATGCCGCTCCTGTTCTCCCAAAAGCCAAGGCAAAGGGCCACGCTGGCAAGAACGGCAAGTCCGACGGTGCCAGCGACAGAGGCAAGTGTCCGGGCGGAAGCAAGGATAACCCCTGCTGGTACCACTTCAAATCGGCGAAGGGGTGCGTGAAAGGGAATGAATGCACTTTTTCCCACAGCAAGAAGACGGAGCATAAGTTGGAGAGCATGTCCAAGGGGAAAGGAAAGGGCAAATCCATGTCCAGATCATCGTCACCAAAGAGGGATGATGGAGCATGCTTCGCGTTTCAGAAGGGGAAGTGCGATAGGGGAAGCGCTTGTAAGTACAGGCATGAGCTCACCAAGAACAATTCAGCTCCAGCAACGTCAAATGACAAGGCGCAAGCCAAGTCGAAGGCTGCCGCCAAAGCCGCAGCGCCTGCCATTGCGAGGAGGGCCATCGCAATGCCCGCGTTAGTCCTGAAGCAATCGGCTCCTGCAGGGAAGGTAAGCTTCAAGAAGGACGTTGATCAGGTCGAACCGGACGAAGCCGAGACTGTCTACCACGAGCACGATGACGACGCGATGAGCGAATCATCGAGATGGTCTGGCGAGTCCGAGATCCCCGAGAAAATGGTGTGGTTCAAAGAAGTGCTCGACGTCGACGAGAATGGGGAGATCACCTACCTCGAAGACGAGAGAAGGCAATGGGAACGAAAAGGGGAATGGTACGGTTATGAGGACAATGAGAATGAGCCTTATCAGTACGTGTACGTCGACGTGAAGAAGTTCAAAAGCAGTGATCATCGTGAATTATCAGCCTATCAAGTCCAACGATCATTGATACGTGCGAAGATACTGAGAGAAGTGGTGGATGATATATATAAGAGGCACTACTTCCCGGTGACCAAGGAGAGCAGCATAATGTTCGAGTATGATCGGAACAAGGACGAGATCAAGGAATCGGCTGTCGACTGGAAGAAGCAGCATGGTATGCCGAAGAACGTTTTCGCCATGTCAACGTGCATCAGCAAACGGGTGAAATGGTTGATGGACACCGTATGTGGTCATGATCTCATTGGAAGAGCCAAGGCGAAGAGCCTGGGTGTCGACATCGTGAAAGATGACGACGAGATCGTGTTCCAGACCGCGAATGGTTCCACTTCCACATCTGATGTGGCCCAGATAGTCGTGGACGAGTTGGACGAGACTGTCGAGCCGCATGTATTGGATGAGACACCCACGGTATTGTCAGTGGGAGGAGATGCATGAAGATGGGTTATGCATTTCACTGGATGCCTGGTAAACTACCTTTCATGGTTACGCCAAAGCAGGGATTCGTGCACTTGCAGGTCAATGACGACATCCCGTACCTAGTGAGTGATGGTAAGCTTCGGAGTAACAGGCATCGCCCTACGATAGACGACCTCAAGGAGCACTTTTCGGAAGTACTGGCGATGGTAACGAACGACGAGGCAGATCAGGGAGGTGACGATGAGAACGACGTCACACCCGCCGCTGTCGGTGAGTCCGCAGAGGCCGGGGGCGAACACCACGACGGGGCATTCGACTTCGGGCCACCCGGAGGAGCCGGTCCGGTACGTCCGCCTCCCGTGGCTGAGGAAATACCTGTAGATGTTGGGTCAGTCCCGCATCGACATGGTGATGCCGAAGCTCACGAGGAAGAGGCTGACGAAGATGATCCAGATGCCGGAATCGAAGTAGACGTGTACGAAGGATCATCAATAAAGAGGAAAGTGGGAGTCCTCAAGAAGGACGCCAACTCCATAGCTCATTTACTTACACACAGATACCGGAATCCCTTCTGTGAATCATGCGTCAAGGCAAAGATGAGACACTTCAGATCACGAACGGGAGCATTCAAAAGAGAAGTGAAGACGTTCGGCGACCTGGTGACGTTCGACTTCGTGACGGCATCAGGGGATCATGAAGTGGAAGGCAGGTATGCGCTCATCATCCGGGACATATATACCGGAATTATCATGGCTTATCCCACCGCGAGAAGAGACACTGACTCAGTCGTCAGGACTATCAAGCACTTCTGCGGGAGGAGGAAAATCAAGCAGGTATATTCGGATGACGGCCCGGAACTGATCAATGCGTGCGTGGAGCTGAAGCTGAACCACGACCTATCGCTGCCTGGACGGCCGCAGAACAATTCCCTTGCTGAAAGAACAAACCAATTCATCATTGACCAGACTTCGGCTTGTCTAGTACATGCCGGTCTACCCACTGTTATTGGGTGCAGGCCATCACCACTCTATGCCATCTCATGAACATTGAAGAGGTGAACGGATCGAGTGCATGGATGAGGCTGCATGGCGAGGAGTTCAAGGGCGAGAAGATACCTTTTGGTGCGCTAGTGGACTTCAAGCCGAGCGAAGCACGAGGGGGAAAGAGGGAGAAGTTCGAGCCGAGAGGGGAAACTGGTATTTTTGCTGGATATGTGTTGAGCACCGGTATGCATTGGGCAAACAAGTATCGTGCTTGGGCACTTACTGCATTTGCAGGTGCAGAGCTGAACATCAAGAAGGCAAAGGTTCCACCTCGGTTGAGAATGCCACATCAGACGGAGAGGATGATCCTGAAATCTCCTCTGACATTCCCAATACAACAGAAGTACAAGTTTGCCAACGAGACTTTGGAAGGAATAGAGATGTCTATCGATGCAATCGGTCTGGATGCACGTGACCGCCTGATCGAGGATGAGGACTACGAGCCTGAATTGTTGCAGAGTGACGAGAAGCGACTGCTTGACGATGAAGTCGATCAGATCGCTGGTCTACTGCTCGACGATGGCCCGGAGGTAATCGCCGGAGATCGGGGGGATCACGCGGGAGAAGAAGATGCTAGACCGAGCTCCTCAAAAGGGAAAGGAGATGGACACCCTAGGGGCGATGAAAAGGTTGCGAAGTCCGACCTTCCACACGTGTCAGTTGGGCTACCTGGGGATGGTATCACGTACGTCAACGACGATGGCAAGGAGGTTAAGATCGACAAGGCCGGGAGACCGTATCCTGTCGGGAAGGACGGATTCAGGCTAATGAAGACGTCGAGACCTCCAGAGTTCACTCCTGAAGAATGGAAGATGATGAGTAAATACTACACCAAGGAAGAGAAGGCCGAAGTGAAGGGCGGTGGCAAAAGGAAAGAGGAAGATCCCAAGAGTAAAGAGTCTGATATTTCCGCGCCGGCAGAGGCACGAACATTACAGATGCCCGGTGGTAAGAGAATTCGAGCGATGCTTCGGAACCGCTGGGGTGGAGTAGAATGGCAGTACAATTGGGGATTGCGGAAGAACATATCAAAGATCTAGAACCCAATGGATGGGAAGCACTTGGCTGAGCTTGAATGGGTCAGGATTGTTGTTAATCCTGTCGACGGGGTGGTTGTTCTCATGGATTCCAAACAGTCCCAAGACGTCTTGAGACGAAACGTTCAGCTTGAGAAAGAATTTGAGTGTCTGGTAGTAATTTATGCCTGGAAGTTCAAGTCTGAGGAGCGATCAAAGTCGACTCCAAACTGGACGAAGGCGGTTGCATCAGTCATGGAGAGTCATAAAGACGAAGCTGAGACAGCATCAGGGACGGATCCATCGGTCGACGAATCGACGGACCTCACCTGGTATGAATGGGAGGAGTCTGCTGAGATAGTTTCTGGAAAAGTGCCACTCGCAATGCCTGCGATAGGCGAAGACGGTGAAGCCAAGAAGTACCCATCGATGCCGTGCGTGACTTCTGAGCGAATACAGCACAGAGAGAAGGCTGTGAAAGTTGTACGATTCTTCGACGCTTTAGTATCCAGGCCGTTAGGCCGGAAAGAGATGTTGACCAACCCTGATGCATTGGCATCAATGAAGAAAGAGTGGTCGGGATTAATCGACCAGGGGGTCTTCGATCTTGGCGCGGTGCGTGAATATGACGCTGTAGCCAGAGAAGCAAAAGCGAAGGGGGAGGAAATACACATGGCTCTCGCACATGGCATTTGCGTTGAAAAGCACTCACAGTTGCCTGTTGGTGATCCTAAGAGGAAGTTCAAGGGTAGAGGCGTGTTGCTGGGGAACCAAGTGAAGAACCAAAGCTTTGAGGCTGCGATGTTTCAAGATTTGGGGAACTCCCCTGCTTCATTTGAAGCCTCGCGTTGGGCGGATTTTCTGGGTTGTCATGATGGCTGGGATGTGCAGATGGCCGACGCTGTTCAGGCGTATATACAGGCCTCCTTGAGAGGCACGCCGTGTTGGATTGAATTGCCACCGGAGGCCGTGCCAAGTGAATGCAAATGGGGTAAGTACAGAAGACCAGTCGTCCCGTTGAGGAAGGCGCTGTACGGACACCCAGATGCGGGAACATTTTGGGAGCAGCACTGCGATGAATCGGTGCGTGCCGTTGGTTTTGAGCCCATCGGCGAAGAATGGCCTTCAGTGTACATTCACGAAAAGCTCCAGCTTGTTCTGGTTGTGTATGTCGACGACTTCAAAATGGCAGGGCCGCAGAAGAACCTTGCCCAAGGGTGGAGCATGTTGCGTACACGTTTGAAGATTGTGCCCGAGACTGGACTTGACATGTACCTTGGTTGCAATCAAAGCAAGGGAAACGTCACTCTCGGGAACGGACACCGAGTAACAACGGTGACCTATGACATGGAATAGTTCCTACGTTCCTGTGTCGACCGCTATCTTGAAGTGGCGGGCGACGTGAAGTTGAATAAGGTTGTCACCCCTGAGTTGCATGAAGAAACAAAGAATCACGTCTCACGGAAGCCTGCCAGAGAAGGGCCGTCAGTCGTGTGCAATTGGTGTAACAATCTTGTGCCCACCGACGGTTCTGCCACAGTGCCGGACCAACGGGGAGGGACTCCTGAGTTGGCCATGAAGGAGCCCGTGCGTGGACACCCTGCTCCGCATGCCGCTAGCGTACTGATGAAGTTGCTGTACGGTGCGCGGATTGCTCGCTTCGATTTGTTGCGGCAAGTGAATCGCCTAGCACGGAACGTGCATAGGTGGACCGACTCCGATGATCGGGGTTTGCATCACTTGATGTGCTATGTGCATCATACCAAACATTGGCGCATGGTCGGTTGGGTTGGAGCCCCTATGGACGATGTGCACTTGGCCTTGTATGCGGACGCTGACTTTGCGGGATGCATTGACTCGCTGCGTTCCACCTCCGGTGGACACTTGAATATACAAGGGCCTAATACCCGGTTTCCGTTGTCTGGCTGCTCTAAAAGACAGGGTTGTGTGAGTCACTCCACTCCCGAGGCCGAGATTGTTGCGGCCGATGTTGCCATGAGATCGATGGGTATGCCCGCTCTCAAGCTGGTAGAGCGGATTCTCAAGAAGTCACCGAACTTTGTGTTCTATGACGATAACAAGGCTATGATCGGTGTCGTGCGATCGGGGAGAAACCCCACGATGCGCCACCTTGAGGGAAGCCATGGTGTTAGCATTTCGTGGATGCATGAGATGTTCACACGTGATTACATGTACTTGGCGTATGAGGTCACCGACAGGATGGCGGCCGATATTTACACCAAGGCTTTCAATGATGGGCGCAAATGGAAACATGCATGTTTGCAGATTGGTCTACTTGACCCGAGCTTGCTGTCTGACCCGGATACCCTCAAGGCGCTCACACCCACGTGTGATCCCATAAAGGGGACCATGCAGACCGCTTCGGGGGCAGTTGACGGAGTTCCAACATTTCCGTACACACACATACCGATCATGCCCCCGGACCTATGGTGGTCTGGATTAACATCTAAAGAGGGATTGCATGAGCATGAAGGACATGATCCGGTTGTTGTTGCCAAGGGACCCAGATTGATGCGTGTGAAACCTCCACTCGCGGTTATGACAACGTTTGGGAGCAAGTGGCTTCGTTCCACTTGGTTTCTGAAGAATGGGTCATGGCTCAAAGTTGAGGATAGAGTTGACCCGGGGCTACAATGTGTGCGAATTGATGGTTGGGTTTAACGCGCAGTTTGGCAGTTTCATCCCGTACCGGTCGCTGCACCGGCGCGGGAACGGTCTCCACGACCACGACCAATTCACGTCGGGTCCGGGGAGGTTGACATGCAGTCCGTGCTGGCCGCATTTGTTGAAGAACTGTCGAACGAGCGCATAGAGTTGAAGTGTGTTAACGACCTTGCTTTGGAAACGTTGCTCCGATTGAAATTGCTCATGCGTTGTCTGCATATCATTCACGAGCAGCTTGTCCCTGGTCGTTGTTTTGTTCCGTATCGCATTGCGGTGAAGCACAAGCCACAGTTAGCGCCGGGTATTGAACTCGCGATGGTCAAACACGACGGTGGTGTGCTTCGCGCTCCTGTTCATGTCTCGCTTCCTGGTATGAGAACTCGCACAGTCGTCACTCTTTACAGTGTTGAACTGGTTCACTGCTCT
>CAUJNA010000281.1:0-40000 GCA_963377175.1 Effrenium voratum
ATCGACACCTGCTTGCTTTGGAATCAGGGCGATCGCATCTGCGTGCGAAATACCACCCTGACCAACACGTACAGTCCAAGCATGAGTCTCAGGCAAAATGGCACTAGTCATATCATCTGGCAAAGCTTCCAGGCTCAAGCTGGAAGCAAAAGGATTCAAAGCATCCCACTCGGAGCGAGTCTCCTTGTTCACACAAAGCAAAGCATCCTCGTCCAAAGGCACAAGCGCTTCGTGCAACGGGTTATACCCGGGCCGGCCCATGCTCTTCTCCTGCATGGCTCCGGCAACAAACCTGGCACGCTTGGCTTTTCTTTCCTCAGGATCTTCCAAGTCTTCATCGTCCTGGCGCCACGGATGGGGACAGAATACAGCAGAGCGCCACTGTCCCTCTTTGCTTGGCGAGGACAGATCTGCTCCCTGACTGACAGCTATGCGGTTTTTGGCGCCGTGGCCGACGCATACACCGCACTCACGAAGAATCCTGTGCTTCACTTCTTCCCATAAGTCTGCATACAGTGTATTCTTGATAGCCTTCTGCTCCTTGCCGGCAGGTTTTTGGGAGCCCATGTAATTGAAATGCACTGTACAAAGCTGCTCCAAACACTTTTTTGACAAGCCGGGCTTGACAAGGCCATTGCCGCGCTTGACATACGGCACCAAATCCAGCGCAAGCATCTGAAAAACAACTTTTTGCATGAGCTCCGTGGCGGGGCCACCTTTCCGCGGCCTCTCTCCCAAAATTGCCTCCAAGTAAAGCTCCAGCTGTAGACGCTTGGGCGTTGGCTTCTTGCCTTGACAAGCTTCCTGCACCGAGTATCTCATTTCTCCGTGCGCTGGCTGCCACGGAAACCCATGCGGCTCCGCCACAGATGCTCTATTTGCGGAGGTGTCCTCCAGAACACTCTGAGCTGTAGCACCAGCAGCAGGCTTTGCAACAGACAGCAAAGTTGCATTGCTACTTGCAGCGACGCTACTTTGAGACTGACCTTGCTGCTCAACTGTGGGAAGGACGGGCAGAAAAGCCGCATCCTTCCCGGTGGCTACCAGACATGCTGCGGTGCTAGCACTTTGCACGTCTACGGGCCGCCCGACGGACAGAAAAGTCGCGTCGTTGCTGGCGGCGGCAACACTGTGAGAAGGCTGCTCGGCAGTGGGCAAGCTTCCCACGTGAGCTGCCTCCTGGCCGCAGTCCGCTGCACGTGCCTCGGACGGCGCAGCTGCTGAAGATTTCTTTTTCTTGGCTTTATTCTGCTGAGCAAAGCGCTTCTTCAGCCAGAAAGGGCACTGATTGGAGGCCACAAACGCATGCAATTGCTCTATGGCCTCACGATCCGACAGCTCTCTGGGATCTGCCTCTGCCGCTGTAAAAGGCCTGTGCAGTCGCAGACAATATCTCGCCATGTCGCTAGCATTCGGTCTGCGGCCGTCTAGATTCAAGTAAGGCTTCTCCTTGACGATCGCGGGCTTTTTGCGCAAGCTCAAGTTTCTGCCCCGACGATTTATGCGTCCAACAAACTGAGACAAGGACATTTTTCGCACGGCTTCGACGGACAAGCCGCCACCCAAACGCAGCTTCTCCAAGCGGCTGGCATAAATGTCTACCTTAGTTTGCTTAGTCACGGTAGTTTGCTCCGTGCCAGTTTGGATGGCTTGCAGCTCCTTGACCACAGGCTGCTCCTTGGCATTCAGATTCACAAAAAATCGGCTGGACAGCACGCGCGGCAAGTCCATCAAGACGTGCCATGCTTCCAGTCAGTGAGCAAATCTGGTCAGGCACAGCCGTATGGATGAATAGCTTCGATAGCAGCGACGTGACAGTCATGGTCTCATCGTCGCGCATGCGGCACAGTATATCATCTAGCAGGCCACCGATCCGGCTGGTGGCCGTGTGGCCGCTGCCAAGCTTGCCCATATATTTTGTGAGGTAGTTAACTGCTGCCTGTATGGTCAGCACTACCTGATCGTCAACGTTTGCCACCAAGCCCATGGCCTTCAAAGGATCATGCGTGTTGACACGATGGCAGTTCCTGCGGGCGTACAGGCGGTACAGCCCTTTACGCCGGGGGTCTTCCAAGATGACCCCTTTGCCTGGCGGCATGCGTGACTTCTCGTAGTCTTTGCTGCAAAAGGCATATGTCTGCGTCTTGCGAGCGCAGCTTTCATGTTCTGCCGGACGGCGTGCCACTTTGCTTCCCAGGCCGGGCCGCACCACGCGCAAGTACTCTGCTTGCGGCATATTTTCCAAACCTGCGCCTGCCTGGACAAGAAAGCGGCTGCTGATGCAGGCATGGTCGGACATGCCTACTCCCCAAAGCTGCCCTGGACGAGCCGTACGGTTTGCTGCCGCGCCGACCTCGGCACTGGACGGTCGCCGGGCTGGCTCTCACTGGCGGACAGAAGAGACGCACCAGGAGGCTGCTGAGTGGCGGACAGAAAAGTCGCACCCTCATCTTCCGGAACTGCACGGCGAAATGCGCGCGACAAGAAAAAGCAACGGTCGAAGCCCCATGCTTGCACACTGGGATGGGACGTGTCCATCCAGTCGTGACACCAAGTGCCTGACAAAGTCACCTCTGCACCATCTGCCTCCCAAGCATCTTGCCAGCGCTCCTGATAGCGCTCAGGCATCTTCTCTGAGGCATGCATATTAGTGTCCCCGGCAAAAATGCAGCCGCCCACCGGCAAAGCTTCCAGGGCATTCCAAACTACTTCCATTTCCGAGGCTCGCTGCGCTAGTGCGCAGTGGCAAGCGCCAAGCATGCTCCGTTTTTGGTTACCTGCACTTGAACATGCAGTAAGTGCCGGACGCCTGCAGCTGTCAAAGGTACGACTCCCACACGAAGCCGCGACACCGTAGCGTTGCGCAAGAGCATGCACACATCAAAGCCTTCCAGCGTGCTGTGGCCACGCTGCGCGGGACTCACTACATCGTAACCTAACTCGCGGCCCGCAGACAAGATAGCAGGAAGAGTGCTGGGCGTCACCTCTTGCATGCAAAACACATCATACTCGCCAATCCTGGCGCGAACATCTTGGCGCAAGGGCTGCTGGAACAAGTTCAAGCTGCCTACAGCAAGGTCAAAGACTTCTTCTGAGAGAAGTCTCCGACCAGTGTCGCCTTCAAGCTGCCCTGCTGCCTGCTCCATGGCCACCTCCACATACACCGGAGGTACCTCCACACCGTGGCCACTGTGTCGGTCGTGCATGTTGCACTTCTCTGTAAGTTTGCGATACCACTTTCGACGCACGCGTCTGACCAGCTGGCAATTGTTGGTCATGAGCAATGCCTTTTGCTCTGTGCCTATGCGGCAGGGGTGCCACTCTGCTTGTGCCAAAAGTGCCTCCAAATCTTGCAACAGTGCCTTTTGTTGGCAAGTCAAATGAACAATTTTTCGCTTTCCGGCACCGTCTTTCACGTACGCCATGCGAGTGGGACTAGGAAACGCTCGTGCAAAATCTGCATCCACTGGCAAGGCTTGCTGGGAAAACTGCTCCCTGGCGGCCAGAAAAGGCGCACCAGGAGGCTCCTGCTGGGATGCTGCTGGCGCAGCTTCTGGTTGCAAACGCGCACGCTTGCGCGCTGGCTGCGCAGTCTCCTTGACACGGGATAGCTCCAAGTCTTCGGATCCGTCAGACTCTGCATCCGAGTGCAAGGGGGAGTCTGTGGCCGTTTTGCGGGCAGGAGCATTTTCAATGTCCTGCTGAGACCATTTCTCCGCTTTGCCGAAGCTCCAGTCCGTGACATATTCCTCGTGCACACGGGCAAATTCTTCAGCAGTGCGCACGCTCTGGCAAACGCCACTCCTCCCTTGCAGGGTCCACGCGTGGCATCTGCGCGCCAAAATTGATGGAATGCAAGTGCATGATGCCGCCGGCACCCCACTCGAAGACGCCTTCTCCATCTTCGTTGCTTGTAGAAGAGTTCCATCTTGTAGCCGGTGTACCATGCTACCACCCCTGGATATTTCAACACCAAGCGTCTGTCCAGGGACAGCTTTCTTTCTGCCGGCTCTATAAGCGACCATGGCGTCGCCGAGTCACGGCGGCGTCGTACTTTTGCAAAATTTGCGCTAAGTCCTGCCAGTGGTAGATGGCAGTCGTCAAGGTCGTGAAGTGGCAAGGAATTTCTCCCCCTGCTTGCAAGCAACTCAGCGAGTTCTGAAGCTTTTCCAACCAGGCACGCAGCTCTGGGTCTTCGGCTGCAGCTGCATTCACAGCGCGGTCAGAAAGGACACGCGCTGCGTCGCCCACGCGGTCAGAAAAAACGCGCGCAGACGCAGTCACGGCGCGGTCAGGAAAGACGCGCGCTGCGTCGCCCACGCGGTCAGAAAAAACACGCGCAGACGCATCCACAGCGCGGTCAGAAAAGACGCGCGCTGTGTCGCCGACGCGGTCAGAAAAGACACGCGCAGACGCAGTCTCGGTCACGGCGGAAGCTCCCAAAACAGCCTCAAGTGCATGCTCTGCAGCCACGCATTGCTCCTTCAGTGCCTGCTGCACAGGTGAGTCAGGCGCCAATGCCTCTTTCTCGGCGCTGACAGCTGTGCGCCACACCTCCAAAACTTGCTCTGCCTTCTGCTCGAGCGTCTCTTGTTCAATCTGCTCTACCACAGCTTCAAGATCGCTCCTCTGCTGCAGCTTCTCTTGCGCCGAGCCAATCATGGCTTGCTCGAAAGCAGCAATCACCTTTGTGAACTGAGCTTTCCCCATCTTCATCAACTCTTCGTTGGTGTACGAAGCACTCGTGTTCAGGCCGACTTGGCGCTTCACAAAGTAAGTTCTTGAGCGTAGCGCCTTATTACGCAGGGCCGTGTTCAAGGCAAAAAAGTAAAAGCGCGGGTGCGCTTGGAAGCGACCGTCGGCTCGCAGCAGCATGTGTTTGATCCACTCCCAGAAAGAGAGCGGCTGCTGGTTCTCCGCTCGCTCCTGAACATGGGCCCAGTAGTCCCCCTGTCCCAGCGGAAAGAGTTTGAGGAACCCCGCAGCGATGTAGTACGGGTGATCCTCACGGATGAGCACGTTGCGAGACAGCACTGTGGGGGGATCCACACTGGGCAGGCCTGCCACACGACCTGCGCCGTGGCGCTGAAGACTGGCTGAGGCCAGCACATCTGAGCGATGTGCATCGCCCAAGGCATTCCAAAGATCCTCTTGCATCTCTTGCTGCGTTTGCTGCCCCGCCAAGTCTTCGGGAGACCAAAAGCCTTCGGGAGTCAGCGGCTGCTCCTCCCAGGCCGACAGCTCTTGCACGGCTGTCAACTCATCGTGCAAAATTTGCTCAACTTGGTCGTGTCCCATGCTTGGCTGGTCTGTCAAAGGGCGGTCAGAAAAGACGCACCGCTGCTGCGAGACTAAGTACCCCACGAGAGTCGAGGTGACCAACTCATCTGGGCCACCGACAGCTGCAAAGTCCAGCTCGTCGAGCTTTTGTCTCAAGCTACACCCAGTTTTCTCCATGCGGTCAGCATCACTGACGCTCTCTGGCGGCTCGTGCAAAGCTCGTACTTGCGAGGCCAGCTGCAAAGACAAAGTGCTGGAAATCCACATCGCAAAGAGCCTCTTTTCGATCTGGGGCCAGATCTGCTGCTGCACTTCCTGCACCTCAGGCTCTGCTCCCTCTTCAGTGTTGGAGTACTGCTCCAAGTTTGCACGGTTCACGAAGCCGCAGTATCCTTCGAGATTCAGGCCACCCGGGCGCAACGCCGCGGAGCCTCCATCTTCGACTGGCCGGCACAGTCGGTTCAGGGCACGCTCGAGACGCCGGCGCGAGACCAGAAAAGGTACTCGCTGCTTCCTGTGCACATCCTTGCTGCAGCGGCGTATCAGGAGCATTTTCATGTCTCCAACTGCAGCAGGAATGTCTCGCACGAACTGCGGGCCGTTTTGAAAAAGGTTGCCCACGTGGCCTCGCAGCTCACACTGGCCCCCGTACAGCGTAAAGATCCGCACCAAGTGCTGGATCGGGGACAGGATCTCTTCCTCGAAGAAAGTCAGGGCATCGATCTCCGGGAGAGTCTCTCCCGGATCTGTGTGGTTGGCCGCCGTCAAGCGGAACGGCTCCTGATGTTGCCTTGGCACGTTCCTTGGCTTCGTGCAAGCAGTTCTCACAGATTGGCTTGCCGGCTTCCAGCCAATCGGCCTCAGGTGCCCGACAGAAGTTGGTCTTCTGAAACGCTTGGGTCTCGAAGCCTCCGGGCAGGCCACTCTTGCCTTTGCCTGCGGCAATGCCTTCCTTGCAGTAATGGCAGTCCTGAAACTCCATGCTCAGCATGTAGGAGTCCACCTCATGCACACGGTGGAAAAACGGCATTATGCGGGCTTCGGCGTCCATGCTGTTGCCGTACAACTGCCGTAAGCTCTTTGGCAGCCGAGGCCGCGGCAGGTGGTCCCCTAAAACTGTCTCACTGGCGTGCAGCTTTGGCTCATGCCACGCCTTTAATGGCATGTGTTCCACTTCGATGAGAAGCGGCTGCAGCGCCCTGCGAACACGCTCTTGGTCCACCAGGGACAGATGGCGCCAAGTTCTCCGGAGGAAATCATAGCCGAAGCGAAAATCATCATCGGCTTTCTTGCCATGGCCGCTGAACAGCTCCTCGGCACAAGTAGCTCGCAGTGCCTGCAGCTCGGCCTTTCTTTGCTGAAGCATGTTCAAAAACTTTTCGACCAGAGCGGTTTCGGAGACACACAAGTCACGCTCCCAGCCTTGCACGAGTGCTTCTTGCTCCGGCGACAGATGCTGTCTGTATCTTTTGAGAAACATAGCACAAAAGGAAGAGCTTACATCAGCTCCCTGGTCGCTTTGCAATGCCTTCACCAGGGAGCTCTTTTCTTGAGCTCGCAGCACGGCAGAGTAAGCTTGGACAAAAGCACTCAGCCTTGCAAAGCTTCGTTGAAGGCCGGCCAGAAAAGGCGCAGCCTCCAACTTGGACTTGTCACAAAGCGCAAACTCCCAGTCTTCCAAATGCTCTTTCTGGTCAGCATTCAACAATGCCACGTGCCGCTGAAAGAAATGCTGGGCTTGCTTCCACTGTGCGTTGGCGTTCGCTCGATTGCTCATTACGACAGCTGCCAAGCAAGGCTTGTGTAGCTCAGAGCGAAGAAGGCTTGCACTTCGACAAAGGCACGAGCACGACGCAATGCTGCAGCCTCTTTTGCCGCAACACTCACTTGACACAACTCAGCTTCCTTTGCTTGCAAAAAATCCTTGTCCGCAGACTCTAAGCGGTCGCTGTACCGCAGAAGGAAAACACGGCAAAAGGTCGACATGTCGAACTGCTGCATGTGTCGACTCTGCAAAGCTGCCATCAAGCTTGGCACGCTTAGCTTTTTTATCGCTTCTGCTGTTTCTGTCAAAAAAGCCTCCACGCGGCAGAAGCAGCGTTGAAGGCCGGCCAGAAAGGGCGCAGCCTCCAACTTGTCACAAAGCACAAACTCCCAGTCTTCCAAATGCTCTTTCTGGTCAGCATTCAACAATGCCACGTGCCTCTGAAAGAAATGCTGGGCTTGCTTCCACTGTGCGTTGGCGTTCGCTCGATTGCTCATTACGACAGCTGACAAGCTTTGCTTCTGTAGCTGAGCAATTTCAACAGCATTCTGAGCGAAGAAGGCTTGCACTTCGACAGAGGCACGAGCACGACGCGATGCTGCAGCTTCTTTTGCCGCAGCACTCACTTGACACAACTCAGCTTCCTTTGCAAGCAAAGATTCCTTTTCCGCAGACGCCAAGCGGTCGCTATAGCGCAGCAGGAAAACACGGCAAAAGGTCGACATTTGAAATTCCTGCGTGTGTCGACTCTGCAAAGCTGCCAGCAAGCTTGGCTTGCTTGAGTATCTTATCGCCTCTGCCGTCTCTGTCAAAAACGCCTCCACGCGGCAAAAGCAGCGTTGAAGGCCGGCCAGAAAAGGCGCAGCCTCCAACGTGGACTTGTCACAAAGCACAAACTCCCAGTCTTCCAAAATCTGCTGCTGAGCTGGCTCCAAGCTTGAAAGTTTTCGTCTGCAGAAATTTCTGGCTCGCTCCCACTCTGGTACCTGACTGCGCCGCTTGCTGTTGAGCAAAGCTGTAAGCGTCGGCTTCTTCATTTGCACAAGCTCCTGCGAGTAGGCTGCCAAAAACGCCACCGTCTTATCAAATGCGTCTGCCATGGCGTCCGGAGCGGTCAGAAAAGACGCGCTCCACCGTGCGGGATATACACAAGGAAACGATGTCACTGGCATGTGTCTGTGGAAGTATATGCGTTCTGTGGGAACACAAACTAAAAAAAAACATCAAGAGGTTGTCCGCCTGAGCGTGATGCTGGTAGGTCGGCTGGTGACAAACAACAAACTAGAACATTAACATGTTCTCGGCCTGTGTGTGGTGCTGGTGGGAGTGCTGGTGAAAGTGTAGTGGTGGTAGTGGTGGTGGTGATGTGAGTTGCCGCTCCGCGATTGAAGCCGGGACATGAACAAACATGAACAGTGGTGGTGGTGATGCTAGTGATGCTGGTGACGAAAACCGGGACATTGAACAAACATGACATACGCGGAGCAACTGACAAGACAGAGCCGAAACGCCACACGGTCACAGCGACATTACCTCCCTATCTATCTATCTATCTGTCTATCTACCTATCTATCTGCCTGTCTACCTCTCTATCTATCGAAAATCTACTTGTCTCTCTATCTTTCCAGCTTTCTATCTATCTATCTATCTATCTATCTATCTGTCTGTCTGTCTATCTATCTAGAGCGCGACTAACTCAACAGGGCAGCGTAGGATGCCTTGCGCGTTGCCATTCCAATGCGTTTTACCACTGCCAAGCTGCATTCCATCTTAGAAACGCGCACCGCGCGCAAGCGCCACGCATTTTTTCCAAATTGAATGAAAGTCTTGCGCGTTGCCATGCCAATGCGTTTTACCACTGTCAAGCTACATTGCATCTTAAAAACGCGCACCGCGCGCAGGCGCCACGCATTTTTTCCAAGTTAGATGAGAGCCTTGCGCGTTGCCATTCCAATGCGTTTTACCGCTGTCAAGCTACATTGCATCTTAAAAACGCGCACCGCGCGCAGGCCGCTTGCGATTTTTTAAAGTTGGAGCTTCCAAAAGTAGCCCGACCCTGTAGTGTTTTTACGATTTTGACTTCTAAATGTGCACCGCGCGCAGGCCGCGTGCGATTTTTGAAAGTTTGAGCTTCCGAAAGTGTGCCGGGAATGTAGTGTTTTTACGATTTTGACTTCCAAATGTGCGCCGCGCGCAGGCCGCGTGCGATTTTTGACAGTTGGAGCTTCCAAAGTGTGCCGGGAATGTAGTGTTTTTACGATTTTGACTTGCAAATGTTCACCGCGCGCAGGCCGCGTGCGATTTTTTGCCAGCAATTCCGACCAAAGGCTCCGCACCCGCCGCTTTACCGAGGTAACTTCTGGGCCGTCTGGAGGCTCAAAACATTGAAAAAATACAGCATTTCGCGACCTTTCTAACATTTCGCACACCATGTTTCATCTTTCTTCATCGCTTCTCTCTGCTACTTCTTCTGCTCTCTCTTCTTCTTCTCTCTCTCTCTCTCTATCTCTCGCTCTGCACTGCTCTGCTTGAGTTGTCGATATTGTCGGAAGTTAGACTTCTAAACTTCCTTCGACAATTTGCTGAAGTGTTCAAGTTTCCCCTGTTTGCTTTGACGGGAATCTATCGCTGCTGGAGTTATGTTTGTTCAGGATGGAGGTGAGCGCTTTATGTAAGTTGTCACTTGGTAAATGGTTCTCCGTTGTGAGAAGCTGCTGAATTCGCTGGCAGGTCGTCGGCCAATTGAAAACCGTCCTGGTTGTAGCGTTCGGCTACGCCTTCTTTGATGTGCCTCAGCGTGCAAGCTGTGGCCTCGCAGCCCGAATGATTCCGACACGTCCTGAAGTGTCCTCACAGTGTTCATGCCTCAGTTACTTCTTGGTAGACGTCCTGAACTTGGTGTCCTCACAGAGTTCATACCTTACTGAGTTCCTTCAGTTGGTTTTCTCAGTTGGTGTCCTTATGGTTTTCTGAAGTGTTTTGCCCCCCCCGCAAGTCGCATCGGATCTGAGGCCCGTGTGTCGCTGGGGTGGCTGAAAGCCTGGCTCGCTTACCAAAGTAGTCATTAGCCAGGTGTTCTGAGAACCCTCTTAAGCCCCAACACAAGACGGTTTGACGAGGCAAAAAGGAGTGCAAGTTTGGAGATCCCTGCTGGTTTGGGACTGGCTTACAATAAAGAGCAATAAAGTTTACAAGAGTGTTAACTGGGGTCCTATGTAGCCACTAGCTAACTTGTTGGACCAAAGTACCGAGTACCTGGCTGATTTTCCGGGACGGAAATCAATCCCTGTGGAATTGGGGGAGGATATGTTCGCCATGTTGAACGTTTGTTTCTGGGCTGTCATTGAACTCTTAGGCGCTTCCAGTGCAGGCAATGTATGCGCGACTGGCTCAAGACCCTCGGTCAGAGGTCAGAGCTGGTGCTCAAGCATTGGGATCACCAAGTCTTGGGGTTGCGGGCCATGACCCAAACCGCATGTGTTGTTTTCTTCTCCCTTAAAGAGCGTCTCACATCCGAACACAGGAGCATACACAAACCGCATGTGTTGAACTTTGGTGCACGATCAAGCCAGAAGCACGGCTAAACCGCCAGGCTGATGCGCTTCACTGGCGTCGCCATTGCCATTGTGGGTGTTTTCAGCTATGTGCCCTGGCGAAGCTCAGTGCTTCCAGTTGGAGCAGTCAGGGGGAAGCCATGATCTCTTGAAAGACGCCACACTTCACATGGCACACTGAGGCGCTCTGCAAGAACACAGAGGGTAGGGAGAAGTCATGAATTCATGTGTTGCTAAGTAACATTGAAGCGATCAAAATTGAAGCAATTCATAAGCACAATCCTTTTGGAATGGGCGTGCACTTCCATGTCAGTCTATATGGAAACCATGGCATCTGGAACCCTGCACCAATCATGCGCGCGGGTTTGCCACGACGCCACACTTCTCTTGGCACGCTGAGGCGCTCTGCAAGAACACGGAGGGTAGGGAGAAGAAGTCATGAATTCATATGTTGCAAAAAGCGGCTGACAATTCATAAGCAAGACTGAAGCCATCACTATGACTTATGGATTCAGAGGGGTGCAACATTGACGCATATTAGTGCGGCTTAATGCGGCTGAGTACGGATGGTTTTCGCGCGGAATAGGGCGGGTTGGCACGGCTTAGTGCCGATGTATGCAGTTCTTCGATTTGCCCACAGGATGAGGGACAGCTTGCCTAGGTCTTGTTGGGGCATCGGCTGGTCTCTCCCGGGGCCGGAGGCACCCTTGGGGAGCCATTGCTTCCACCTCGGGCATCTCCGCCAGCAGCAACTCCTCTTGCCATGGGTTTCTCTCTCTCTCTCTTTTTCCTTTTCTCTTTCCTCTCGTTTTTTCTCTTTCACTTTTTCTATTTTTCTCTTTTTTCCCCTATTTTGGGTTCTTTTTTTTCTCTTTATTTTTCTTATGTTTGTTTTCTCCTTTGCCTTTTTTTTTATCTTTTTCTTTTTCCCTCTGTCTTTTTCTTGTTCTCTTTTCTCTCTCTCTCTCTTTCTCTCTCTTTGTTTCCTTTCTCTTTGATTTTTTTGTTGGAATTGTCATTGATGGAATTAATGGGTTCTCTCTAATATATATTTTTCATAATTGCGAATATTATGGGAATATATATATATATATTGTATATTTTTGTAAATTGAATTTTAATTTAAATATATAATTATGGGGGTGATTATTGTTTTTTGTTAATTATATTTATATATAAATTATTATTTTGAATATTTGGATAATTATATTTGGTAATTTTAGTATTATTATTATGTTTTTATATTATTATATGTGGGTTTGATTGAATTGGGAAGGGAGATTTTTTTTAAATAGATATATATATATATAATTATTTGATTTGTTGTTTATTGATTTTTTATAGGAATTAAATTATTTGGGTATTTAAATAAATAATTAATGAATTTAAAATATATTATTATTGGAGATATATTTATATTTTATATTTCTATATATTAAATTATATTAATTTTTATTAATGTGATTGTTCGAATAAAATTATTGGAATTAGATAATTTAATATATTGAAAATTAATTAAGTATTTAATATTGATGTTATATAATGTTGTGTTAACCTTAGGGTTGTTTTGAATTATTTGGATTAAAATCTCAAATATAAAAATTAAAAATGAAATAATTATTTTAATATTTTTTTTTTTTGGTAATATATGATATTGAGACGAATTAAAAGGGGGGAGGGAGAAATTTATAAATTTATTATTATATTAAATTATTATATTAATTATACTATAATTATATATATAATTAGAATTAAGAAACATATTTTTGAATATTATAATTTAATACAATTTTAAATATTAAATAAAATACATTTATAGTTTATTAATTTACTTAATCTAAAAATATGCTTAATATAAGAATAAATTAAATTAATAATTATTATAATTATGTGGGTGTGGGTTAATATTCTGGTGTGGAACGTTGCACGATAATAAAATCCCTTATTCCGGGTTTCTGGGAGATATATATGGAATTCTCAAATACATATTTATTTAAAATAAAATAGATGGATGGATGGATAAATAGATGGACAGGTGGATGGATGGATACAACGATTCGGGGACGCGCCGCCATCGTTGCCATCCATACATTATTAGGACACCGATATAATCACTCCCGCCAGCCGATACACAAGTGTAAGCCGATATCCCCCGATACGTAAGCTGATGCAGGGTATCCTTTAAAGATATCTTTGTTTCCAAAGCCCTAACACATATCGTCCTTACAGGAAGGTTTCTTGGGTGCCGGGCCATATAAGAAACTGCAACTATTTATATAGCATATATATATATATGGACTTAGTGGCAAATTGCTCCGTTTAGACATATCTAAAACGAGTCTGACTTGCATTTTAGAATGCTAGCAAACCATATATAATTATAATTATTTCACTCGAAAATAATATTAAACCATTACCAAATCATATCGAAAACGACGACATTATACCATATCGAACCGAACCAAATTTCCAATACACCGATATTCCTTTCTTTATTTCTTTCTCCTTTTTTCTTACTCCTCTATTCCTTCTTTCTTGTTTCATGCCATTTCAGCCTTAGCCATTACACCTAGACACCCAACAAAGAACAATTATCTAAATCAATATTCTAAAAATAAATATATATAAACAAAATTTAAAATAAAAAATCTAGAAACAAAATATATATAAAAAATCTAGAATAAACATTTAGAACGGAGATCTAAATCATATATAGCTTCCAAATCCTATTCCGGACCTTTCAAATTAATTAATATCCATATTATTCAACAATAAAATACATATACAACAATACTATATTCTTATAATATAATAATAAGCAAAATCAAAATATCCAATCAAACAAATAAAACAAAACAAATCAATAACAAAACCTTACAAAAACAAAAAATACAAAACACAAAACAAACCACCTCTTCCACAAAATTATACATAAAAAACAACATAAACAAATAAACACAAAATAATAATAACAAAAAACAACTTAAAATATAATAATTAACAACATAAAAACAAAAAAAAACATATACATAAACAAAACACAAACATATTCGAGCAACAACAAAAAACAAAAAAATATCAACAAACAAATAAAATACAAAGACAGAACTCAACAAAAAAGACAAAAAAACATAAACACATAAACAAACATAAAAAACAGGAAGAAATATAAAAGAAACACAGAAATATAACAAAGAAACAAATAACAAACAAAGAGGAAAAAAAAAAAACAAAGAAAAGAAAAGAAGAAAAACAAAAAAAAAAAAAAAGTTAAAAGAAAAAATACAAATTGTTCGAAATATTCTATTTTAAATAAATCCCCAATATTTCCCCGATAATTTCTTCGAAAAATCACTAACTATAGGCAGATATTAAGAAAAAACATCTAGAGTTTAAAAAACCGTATCGTACCCAATATTTAGTAAAATTTAACCAAATTATATCATAAAAATTCTAAACAAAAATCTAAAAACCCTCGAACCCACAAAAAAAAGAGTAAAACAAATATAATCGCTCGCCACAAACACGCTTCGACCAATACTACAACGACTTTATGGTATATAAGAAATATAACCTAAAAGCTATACCAATTTATAAACGAATTTATTCTTTTTAATATATATATTATAAATATAAATCAAAAACATAAATAACATAATTATATTTCATATTCCTCTTTCTTGTTTTATATCTAACTCATTATTTATAAATCACTAACATATAATATTTGTTAAAACATAAAATATTTATTTATTTAAACTATATTTTTATTAATTACAACAAAAACATCAACAAATAACAATCATAATAAAGCTAAATAAACAAACAACACAACAACAAAAATCTTTGTAAACTATTAAATATAAATCACTCCCTGTAAAATTTAATATTTTTTCCTTAATCATAAGTTCTTATTACATTATAGTATTATTTAATACTTTATTGGATCAACTCCATGAAGTCCAGCAGTGCGACAGCTCTTTGGGGATTTGCGCCGGCTCTGTTGCACGATGTTGAAATGTGTGTGGAATTATGTATGGAATGCTGTGTAGGTTACCCACGTTTCATCAAGCAGTCGATCCTCCCGCCTCCCATCCCTCAGTGGCATCGATTGCGTGACGCCTGGCGCAGAAACGCATCTGCAATTGAGGCAAGTTCTGGCTTGACATGGCTGGTCAAAATTAAACCACCATGGGACCACAGGTTTGATCCATGTCTCCATTTACCAGGGTTCCCATTTTGGTTACATATTTTTGACCCACTGCCACATGATCATCGCTGTACAGCAGAAGCAGCAGGCCAGTTTTCTCGCTTGTGGCGTTTTGGCCACGTCCAGTCAATGCCATCCACAAAATTGGGCTCGCTAGTCACTCTGTTCGCCCAATTTGGCACTGCTGGGGCCGCGGAAAAAGGAGCTGCTGGGCGACATGCTGGGAGAGTGGGAGGGGGTCTTGTCGCGTGTGGTGCACACAAACTCCAACTTGCTGCTCCAAAGAAAGTCATGCAGCATGCGGAACCGGACCAAGGTTTCCCTCACCGGATTGTAAATCAGGGGCACCAGGAGACTACTCATGATCCAGCCGAGCCACCGTGGACGATAGCGGGAGGCCAGAAGGGAAGCCGCGTATCGAGAGGCCAGCGGAATCACATAAATCACAAGGGCAAAGACGGGCCACTTCACTTCCACCTCGAAGATGTTGACCGCAATCAACGGATTGACCTCCGTGGCGCGAGCCTTCATCACCCAAATGCCGGCCCACTGGGCAAGGATGAAAGGGAACCCTTGGAAGGGTCTTGAAATCCATTCCATGTAAACGAGGTAAATCTTGAGAAAGGGCGACATGTGCTGGGAGCGGACCGCCCAAGAAAGTGCTCTTAGCTTTTGCATTTGCCCATTCATCCAGCGAGTCCTCTGGCTGATCACATTACCAAAGTCCGGCGGTTCACGTTCCTGGCAAAGGATGTTGATGTCGGAGACACCTGGGTGAGTCTCAAAACGGTGGAGCTCCTTGTTGACTTTTAAAGGGAAACAAAAGGGAACTAAGCAGTCTTAGGGCGCTCGAAGAACCCCCACCTGTAAAGCCATAGTAGGCCTTCGCGCGGAACATAGCATCATGATCTTCCGCAATGGTGCGATGGTCAAAGCCAATCATCTTGATGGCATCGCTTCGCCAAAACGATCCTCGACCATTGCAGAAAGGAAGCTGCATATGCCCGTAGACGGACTCGTTTAGCGAGGGGAGTACACCATCGTGACCAGTGACCACTGCCCCAAAGGGAAAGCAACCAGCTTCTTGAATGCCAGAGAAATCTTCCCAGCAGTGCACCTGCAGCTTCCCCCGCCCCCCAAAGCTTTACCTTCGGGGTTGGGGTGCCCCTTGTGAGTTTCAACTTAAACTAAAGCCAAGACAAAGTCAAGCGCTTGATGCTATAGAGCAGGTGCAAGATATGACTGCACAGCGCTATGGTTCTCTTCGAACAAATGTAGAGAAGCGCGGCACATACTTGCGGCGGAAACCATGGTGTCGACATCATTGAAGAGAGCAAAGTCTGTCTCCAGCAGGCTGATTGCCATATTCAGGTTGTCACATTTTGATGTTGACATGTGATTTCGGTGCACCGAAAATGCCGGCCACGACTCCTGCAATTCCTCCAGTTGCTGCTCAATCCATGTATGCTCTTGGGGGGAGTTCCAAACGAGCATCACACGCATGATTCCCGGATATTTGGCCTCTTCTCTGCGATATGCATCCAAGCACTCCAAAACAATGTCTTCCTCATTCGGCATGTATGCAGGAACAACCACTGTGATGGAACGGCACTTGTGCGTCTGAAGTCGCGTTTTGAGAACAGACTCTCGTGTCAATTCATCCTCCAACATTGGTACATCATATGGACCCGTCCTGTAAGCCCTCAGAAGAGTCTCTTGGTCACACCACTGTTTCACTAGCACATACGTAGCGTGCAAATGCGTAAAGCAGAACGGGAAGAGCGCCACCATCTGCAAAAGCATTGCCGCTCGAACCAGTTGTTTGAATGTGTCGTCGCTGACCTGCTCCATGTCCTCCTCTGGCCGACTGGTGCACATGTACAAAAAACAAGCCCACACCATCTGATCTGCGACGCAGAAAAAGGCCGTAATCAGCCAGCGAAGATATTTGGACTGTACCCAATCAGCATACGGTCCTAGCCAGCCAAATGCTGGCCGATCAAAATCCATCTTCTTGGGCTCATAGGGCGGCACGCGCACCTCGTTGTCAACAAAAAGCTCAGCCACCACTCCCACCGACGAGACCTGACACAAAAGCACGCTGCACTCGTGGCCAACAATGCATTCGGTTCATCGGTGTACGCAGCTCGTCTTATGTCGCTGCTTGGTTGCAATGTTTCGACAGAGCCTTGCCTCTAGTATTTACGCGGCTGCGTGGCAGTCCTTGCAGCTGTTGCTGGGATTTGCTGTACTTCGACCTGTTTTGGCTATTGGCAGCTTTTGTGCGAAGCTTCGAACCTTTAGCTTAGCTGTGCTTATGTATGGATTCAAATCGCCTTCCGACAACTCTTTGGCGTGGGTTGCACGACTGTCCCAAGACCCTGGAAGCCCTCACATGCGTTTGGAACAGCGATTGCATACATTGTCCGCCTGCTCATGTCTCATCTTACGAAAACCAAAAGGCTTGGCTGGAATCATTGTAGGTGTTGTGAAGCTTGGTTCACGTGGGATGGCGGGGAAAAAGGTTTAAACAAACGCCACACGACAGGCCGAAAGAAACGCCTCGGCGGCCTTAGATGCAATAAACTCACATGCTAACGACTCCTCCTAAACGAATTTACTGGCAACTTGGACTTCGAATGGTTAAGCAACGTGTGTTCCGAGGGTTTACACATGGACTTGAGGCATTTCTCCAATTACGGAGGTTTAAACAGGGTCCCTTTGCTTGGTCCAACACCTTCAGCATTTCAATCAAAGCTGTGCCTTCAGAAAGTCTGCAAGTGGTTTCAACCCTTCGTGCACTTCCAATAAAACCTGCCATCTTCAGAATTCTGAGCATATTGGTTCAACGACTCAGGCTCGGACCAGCAGCAGCAAAAGCATGGAAACAATGAATACGCCAGGGTTGAGATAGATGGTGCGGCGAATGAGAAAGAAGCGAATGGACTGCAGAACTTGCCATGCGGTGATGATATGCCGCTGATCATCCCAGCGAGCAAATAGCAAGAAAAACATCGAACCCACAAGAGTCTCCATCACGAGGCTCAAGAGCGCGTGTGGAGACTCCAGGACCCCCTCCTGCCGGCGAAGAAGCAAGAGAATGAACACAACATTCAATAGAACGTCCACCAGGCATATGGAAGTCACTAGCCACGGCCA
Source organism: Effrenium voratum (assembly GCA_963377175.1). Classification (NCBI taxonomy): domain Eukaryota; class Dinophyceae; order Suessiales; family Symbiodiniaceae; genus Effrenium; species Effrenium voratum. The sequence goes on from CAUJNA010000281.1 coordinate 17,969, forward strand.
TGAGACTTTTGCTCGAGGAGGAAGTAGCCCAACGGTGGCGGTAGAATCTGGCACCTGCAGGCAGCCTATAACCCGACAATTCCAACATACATAAAGGAGTCTTACTAGCTGCTCAATACCATGAGTCGCCCAAAGGACCCAGAAATAAAGCTCAACCTTTTGGGCCACGACGGACCAACCACGGGAAATCAAAAGGTCAAAAGGTCATTCCCTGGGTGTCCGGAGGATCCCTGAAAAGAATGGGGAAGGTACGCCTAGAATGTGTGGAAGTTTGCCAGTCCTGCCTTCGCGGCACTGGCAACATTGGATTTCCCGCTTGATAGCGGCCACCCAAGCGCCTGCGCTATGGTTCCTCCTGCAGCCAACAGGAGGAAAAGAAACGGGGCCAGCAGACCTCGGTTGCTTTCCGCTCCCCTGTCATTTTTTAGTAGTTTAGTTCGGAAAACCCTTTGGCTGGCAAAAAGTTTTATAGTCGTAACATCCCTCTGCAAAATGCAGCAAAAAGACTGGCTGAGACCACAAGCACGGCTGTACTCACCAGGACCCGAACCAACAAACTGCTTGAAGTTGTTGTCGCCGGAGCTGGATCGATACGTTGCACCAAATTATCCACATCCGTCCATCGAATCAGGCCACCAAAGTCAGACCACGGCGCTTGGTTTTTCTTCAGTGCCTGCCCTGATGAACGAACTTCCTTCGCGGAGGATTGAAGCAAAGCCACACCTCCGTAGCAGGACTCTTCATAAGTCCGGCATTCCGCTGACGCCAGCACCAGTGTGATCAACAGTCGCCAAAACATCAGCTCAACTAGATATGGAAACACTATGGACACTGATTGAACACTCCTCTCTAATGGGGTTCCTCGAGAGAAGCTGGCGGAAGCAGCAAGCCAGCTAATTCCAAGGCATGTGCGAGGCAAGACACAGGCCTTAGCAATGATCTGCAATGCCCCAATGCAATGCCAGGGAATTCCATGAGCTTGTTCTATTTGGCCCTGGACTTTGTCAAAACCAAATCATGTCGGTGTGGGCCCCGTCCAAATCTCAAGAAGGTAACTGTTTTGATTCACTCGACAAGAACCATAGGTGTTTTCTCTTGGGAAAATAGATGGGCTTCCTGGTAGATGATGAAACGGCCGACACAACCGAAAAGGACACCTATCACAAGAACTTTTGGATCTGTTGAATCTGCATGTTTTCGCTGTCATCTTAGACTTCGGGCCCCCTTTGGCTTGAAGTCCGAAATGGGTCAAGGCTCGCGCTTATGTGCCACTATGGGTGGCTCGTCTGTTCTTGAGGCTACCCATTTGTTTGAAGTTCTTTACAGAGAAACCAACAGCAACATCATAAAGCGGTTCCAGGTGGTCACTCTGGTGCAACACGTTCCGCAAGAGACTCCCTCCAAAAGGGTTTCCAAGTAGTGTCCCCCAAAAAAAACGTCTCTAAGTCGAGCCAAATAGTGCCTTTACCGTCCTTGCCTTTCCGACGCTTTTGGACTTGGGAAAGTGACCTTGTTTTGCCGAGCCAACAGGATAGTTTTTGTGATCAAAAGCAACATGCACGATAAGTCATGTAAATACCAGCCAATGCACACGATGGTCTCTGCATGTCTCTGCACTCTTGAGGATCCTCAAGCAAATCTTGAGCCGAATCAACCCGTTGTCGGCCTCAAACCACTTAGAGGGATGCAAACGAAGCGGCTATGAGCCACAAAATCAAGCTCCGTGCCGTCTCACGCACATCGGCGTGAGAACATATGAATCCTTTGCAAAAACCGGTAGGCCTTCCGATTCGGCGCTTCACGTCCCGCCTTAGCCTCCACGAGCGTCGGGAAACCCCCGCCTTCAGCTTCGGGACGCCGCGGCATCCTTCCGTCGGCTCGCTGGCCTTCCGTGAAAACCGCGCTGGCGAAAATCGCTCAGTCCACCTTCGTGTGATTTGGAAAGGCATCGGTTCCAATCAGTGCAACCCTCTGGCGATAGATCGCCCCCAAAAAGATAAGAAAAGGCACCAACTCTCAAGGTGGCAGGATTCGGATTTGCCGCTTGGGTTGTCAACGGCTGTGTTTTCAGGTTGGCTCAAAGGGAAGCCAAATCCGAAATCCATGTTGGGGGCCCCCCATCATACTTTGTGTTCGAATACCCGCAACACATGGGCTTCGGCGTTCCCTTGGATCTGGAAAATCACATCCCCAAACCGGGTGCTGGTGCCTGTCTTCACAACATGCCGTGTGTTTTTGAGGGGTTGGGGGGATGCAAGAGATTCCTGAAGGTGGTTGGGAAAAAACATGGCTTCTGTGTAGCCCTTGAAGAACCCAACAGGTTGGGTGCCAGGTCCTCCACTCCTAGTTATGAAGGCCTTGGACCATAAAACTTCTGGGCTTGTCCGAAGCTTTGGTGGGAAATCCCATGTCCCTCCCAACTTGACTACAAACGAATCGGGACTTTCACCTGCACAAGTCCAAACAGTTTGCTCGCCACATTGGAATGGTCCAAGCCCAAACCGTGACTAAAGTCCAGAAACTCAGGGAGTGAGTAAAAAATCACGCAGCCTCAAATTCCGGGATCCCATGTTGCTTTACCCGGCCGCACTGGGATGGTGACATCCAATGAGTCCACTATTGGCGGGGCGGTCAACTTTTGGTGGGGGTGACTTTTCGGGGTTGTCCACCTCTGGTATCGCAATCGAAACATGTCAAGAGAGCCTACCCGAATCGATTCCATGGTAAATTCAAGGGCGAAAGGCCAAATTCGTTGCTGCTGTTGACCCCTCTTCAAAAAGTTCAACTTTTTGCGGGTGCAATGGACAAGCCAAATGTTTCCTAAAAAGTCAAAGTCCGAAGATCCAACCAAATAGTTCTAATGGCAATGTAACGCTGATCTTCCCGAGCTCGGCTCAGGGCCTTTGTGGACGGCCGTCTTGGGCTCCGGTCGACCCAAAGAAAGACAAGGGTCAGCCAAAATCACTTGGTGAGGTCCCTTACTTTTGAGCTGCAAAGGGAAACCAAAAGGAAAACCGCCTATATTGGGGTCACCCTATTTGACACATATGTGAGTAGCGTTGGCTTTTTTTCCCCCCGGTGTATCGGTGCTATACACTGGCAGCCATGCCTACGCAAAGCCAGGGTGTGTAAAACCATGAAAGGGTGCCAACGCTAGCGCCAAGGCGGAACGCCTGCGCAGACTTTTCTCCGGTACTACTCTTAGGTTTGTGTAAGGCAAAACTTGCCTGCGCGCACCTGCGCCGGATTTTTCTTGAACATCCCATGAATGTGAGCCACAATCAAAACCCGGGTAGATGAAGGTTAGTAAGGGGCAGTCCCCAGCCAGACATAGTTGCGGCCGCCTTCAAAATTATTTGCATGGTTCTGGGTAGACCATTTGAGTACCGGGTTTTGCTTGTCGCTCATGTGTTCCTACAACTATTCCCGGCTAACAAAGACATTCAGCACCTTCATTGCTCAAGGGATCCTAGCGTAAGCACATCCTGCCAACATCCCCGCCAGCCATGGCGAAGCTGCACGCGTCATGGCCGGATGGCAATCAGGAGGTGCAAAAGAGTTCGTTGTGCTATCTAGACTGCTATTGGGTTGGATCTTCGGACTTTAGCTTTTTGTCAAATCAAGGGGTTTTCCACTAACCCCGCCAAAAAGGTAAACTTTTTGCAGGGGGGTCAACAGCAACCAAGCTATGTATTCGCTTCATTCTGTGTACGGCGTGTAGGCATTTTGGGAGGCAACTTATTACTGCTACTCTAGCCCAATGCTTCAATGATCAAAAAAAATCTCCCACAAGTCAGGCGGGGTGTGTAGTGAGTGCACGTAGCTTGAGCATGAGACTGAACACACACTGCGCATGTACAAATATTAACGCACACACACAAACACGAGAGCCTGAAGGGCCTGAAGGGCCCTTCAGGCGGCACAAAAAGAAAGGGGTCAATCCGTCACGCAAAGAGTCAAGCCAAGCAACCCGGGGTTGCACATACCAAGCTCTCTCTCTCTCTCTCAAAGCTGTTGCCGGGTGAAAAAAAACAAGAACGGTTTCTTGCCGTTCGCCGTTCGTTGATGCCTGTAAACACTAAACATGTGCTTTCGTGATATGCAAGCCTAGGTGTCCTTCTGGACAAACCGATGGCAATGGACAAAAATAAACCCAACAGAAAGCAAGGGGATCGATCCGTGTCCAATCAAACTGACCTATGGACACCTCTGATGCCGGCACTCGCTCCGGTCCAATTTGTCTCTGTCCGCATATCTAACTTACAACCCCGCGGCTGCGCGGTTGACTGCACAAGGGCGCCAGTGGACTTTGAGAAGCTTCTCAGTAGGCTTCTCAGTTGAACCCTGAACCACAAAGGACGAATGGCCCTGTCCAGTGTCCACATCCAAGAACCCAACAGGAACGTCTGATCACATTAGCCCAACCCCCATGTTTTTGGTGGGCAACTTGCAAACGTGGGGCACCTTTTGACACATCCCCACTCCACCTTGGAGAAAACCCTTCCCCGCGCGGAGACACGTCCGCTCAGGAGGCCATTGCGGAGACAAAGGAAGGCACCTCCTGCCACAAGCTCCGCTCGCGAGTTACACGTTGGGAGACACCGCTGGCCTTCTGCCCTCGCGAGGCGTCTTGAAACCTGAAACACATCCCATGGCTCGTCTTGGCTTGGGGACACTGCTGATCGACCCAGTGGAAACTCTAAAATATACCTTTCCGCATATCTATATCTATATATAGTTAGTAGCTAATCGTAGGAAGCCAGCTTTTGACAACAAAAGATAAACCCAAAGACTGCCGGCTATGAGATAAAGTTAGTAAGGTCAAGGAAGTCGATCTCAACACACGCAACCGGTGCGATGCAAACCGGCCACGTTCGTGGAGGCGATCAACTCGTCGCGACCCAGGCGTTCAGAGCTACGTCGAGGTGAGCGCGGGCGAGCGCTTGCAGCTGACGGCTCCGCGCCGAGCCGCGGGCGCGATCGCTGAGTTGGATCCGCAGAGAGCGACTCGACAGGTTGCCAGACTTCCCGTCTGAAGAGCAGAAGGTTGAATCAACCCTAGCACCTCCAGTTTCCGCGGTGGGAGACAACATCCAGCAGGGATGGAAGAACCTTATGAATACTTTCGGGATATACTAGCTACCAACTGGAGCAACATTTGCTTGGTTGTCCATAGGCAATCAGGAAGCCATGATGCAAACTCATGATACCACGTCATTGCCTCCTTGGCCTTAGTTGCGTACACCACCTTCTCAATCAATCATGAGCCTTACTAGAGCCTTCTCCCGAAAAGGACAAAAGGCAGCGGGACCCAAAAGGCCCAAAAGACCCGTCCAACTCGACGCAGGGAAACTCGTCCTTGTCACCGGCCCCCTTCAACTTCTCAGGGGTCAGCACCTTGTCAATGAGCCCGTACCTCGAGCAAAACAAGCCGACAGGTTTGATTGGGTGCCGATTCAAGACAGGCTTGGAGCAAGCGGCTCTTCACACATATTGAGATGTCACCACAGCTTTGACCCGGGTGAGGATTTCGCATTGCTAGGAGCATGTTCCTTGGGAGATACAACTCCGCAACGGCTTCTATATAAGCGTTTCTAAGGTCAAACAAGGTTGCAGCTCTTCTGGAAAAACAAAGGGCTCAAACAAAGGGGCCGCCTGTTGGAACCCTGACCGAAACCAAAGGACTTCTGCGGTCCCTTGGCTCCCTTCCGTGGATAGGCCAACAAAAAGCAACCACATTTGTTTGCCACACTAGTTCAGAACCAAGTGGCCTTTAGTCCGGTTGAACTAGTGAGCTAGGTTTTCCCAAGGGGCCCGAAGTTTGAAAGGGTGCCCGCTCCAACCCAATTGAACCATATGCAAAGCCGAATTCGATTGGGGCGATGGCAAATTCAAGCACACTGCGAGTAAAGCAGCCAAGAGCAAAACTGAGCAGCACCTACATGACTTGAACGCCAACCATAAAAAACAAAAAAAAACAAGTGCAACATATACCAACTGAACCATGGATCGAAAGTATACCGAGCACAAAAGGCATCGTTTGCACTGCTGCAGATTGATATGGAAGCATGTCACTGTGAAAGGGGGGGGTCCATGATAACAAGGTTGTTAAACATAATCTTAACTGTCCAAGTGGCCGGTGTCAGTTGACAGGAACATATCAATTTGTCAGGGAAGTACATGTGACCCGTCTGCAAGCTCAGGAATTCGCTGCACTGCTTCATCCGGCTGCATGTAGTAGCAACGGTTGGTGTCCTCTCAGTCAGCGAAATGAATCTATCTTATTGATGGATCCACCCAAAGAAGGTTTGCTTTTGGCTTCCCTTAAAGCAGCTTAAAGCGAGTCTGCTTTTGGCTTCCCTTAGCAGGCCACCCTGACCGCCCCCCCCGCTTGGAATTGCCAACCGCTCGCCACGTTCCCCAATTTCCATCGAAATCATTTTTGTCGCTCATCAATGCCAAACTGAACACTTCCACGGACTCAGTTGCCCAAAGGATCTGGGACTAAAAGGTTAACTTTTTGGGGCCATGACGAAATATGGGCCAAAACAGGAAAACCAAAAGGTCAAAAGGTTGGCTTTGGGCAACTGAGCGGAACAAGAAGGCATGAATTTCAAGGGGGGCCGTGTAGTGTCACCAGTGGAAAAATGCGGAAGCCTCAAACAAATCCCAGAATGGACGAATATATTTACCTAAACAGCGGAATCTGCTCTAATACATCTGGAAAAGGGGACCAAACCGTGCATTTCAGCTTTTTGCAAGGTCCCTTCAGCTTGGGGGAAAACAAGAAAGCGGGGAAATCGCAAAAAAACGCGGTCCTCTACGACCTGCTCCTTGGTCTTGCCTGTGGCGCAGGAGAGCAGCTCCGCCATGGTGGAGCGGTTTTGCAAGACCTGGCCCGGGCTGCAGAAGGACGGAAGAACCCCAACAAGCTCTTCGCTGCGGAGAGACTTGGCCATGGGTCAAAATCTAAATCCTACCCCCAGTGAACATCCCAATCCCCACTAAAATAGGTTCTAAAATGGGTGGTGCACCTACCCTGAAAGATTTGTTTCACCCAGACGCTCCAGATCAATTCAGGGCCCTCCAAACAGCCAGGTTTTGAGACCCCAAACAATCCCGGGGTGTCTAATGGAGGGGTCGGGTCTTCCATGGAAAGCGCCAGGAGCTTCTGGGTTTCAAGGAGCTTCTGGGTTTCAAGGAAAGCCAATGCTTTCTGACATGGGTCAACTTGCGTTGGTGTTTGGACAAAGGCTCCCGTAAACAAACTTCTAAGTGAGCACTGCCTAAGACCAATTAACTTTGGGTCTACTAAGATGCTCACAAAGGTTTACACATTCGCGAGATTTCGTCGAGCCGAGGCTACCTTTCGTGGCCTGGAATGGGGGGGGGTGGTTGGGCGCTTGGCAAAGCTGAAATGGTAAATACATGAGCGCCCAAGACCAATTCATTGGGTGTGCTTGTTTTGGTGGCTACCCCCCGAAAAATAAAAACATGGTGTTCCAATGCGCTCCAAAAAGAACAGCTAAAACCACCTTGTGTTACTTTGTGTTCTAGGTACCCCGCCCCCCCCCCCGGAAAAACAATGAAAAAAGGTGTTGTTCCTTTGCAATTAATCTAGCGGTGAATTTCCCCATTCTATTCAGCCATCGTTCTTTTCAAAAACCAGCCATTCCCCCAGGGTTTTGGGTGGTTTTCAAGAAAGAGGATCCCTGGGTTCAGAATGGAAATGGAAGCTACCCCTAGAATTAAACCCAAAACCACCCGAAAAGCGAAAAGGGGGGGGGGAGAGCCGCAACCCAAAACCCAACAACGAGTCGCCCGGCCTCCCGCGCCAGGATGCGGATGTCTGAGGCTTGGCGCGGGCCCCGGGCCGGGGGCTCCCGCGGCTCTGAGAGCCTCGGAGTCACGAAAGTCCCCGGCTGCCCCGACGGCTTCTCCATGGCTCCATTTTGTTGTTGTTGAATACATAAATATATATATATATATATATCTTGAAAAAAAACTAAGGGACCCCCAAAGATTCGTGGTCTTGCTCCATGTGATGAGTATCTTGTCTATATTTTTCTACGGGACCACCAAAGATTCGTGGTCTTGCTCCATGTGTTTATCTGTTGAATTTTTCCAAGGGACCCCCAAAGATTCGTGGTCTTGCTCCATGTGTTTTCTTTTCTATGTGTATATTTTTCTAAGGGACTCCCAAACAATCGTGGTCTTGCTCCATGTGTTTATCTTTTTGATGTTTTTCTACCGGACCCCCCAAAGATTCGTGGTCTTGCTCCATGTGTTCATCTTGTTGTATTTTTCTATAAGGGACCCCCAAAGATTCGTGGTGTTGCTGCATGTGTTTTTCTACATTTTTCTAAGGGACCCCCAAAAGATTCGTGGTCTTGCTCCATGTGTCTATCTTTCTTGTATTTTTCTACTGGACCCCCAAAGATTCGTGGTCTTGCTCCACGTGCTTATCTTCCTTGTATTTTTCTAAGGGCACGCCAAAGATTCGTGGTCTTGCTCAATGTGTTTATCTTTTTTGCATTCTTCTACTGGACCCCCAAAGATGCGTGGTCTTGCTCCATGTGTCCATCTTTTTGTTTGTATTTTTCTACTGGACCCCCGACCCCCAAAGATTCGTGGTCTTGCTCCATGTGTTTATCTTTTTACACATTTTCGATTGGATCCCCAAAGATTCGTGGTCTTGCTCTATGTGTTTATCTTTTTTATTTTCCTACTGGACCCCCAAAGATTCGTGGCATCGCTCCATTTGTTTATCTTTGTTCAATTTTTCCATTGGACCCTCAAAGATTCGTGGTCTTGCTCCATGTGTCTATCTTTTTGAATTTTTCTACTGGACCCCCAAAGATTCTTGGTCTTGCTCCATGTGTTGATATTTATTGCATTCTTCTTTTGGACCCCCAAAGATTCGTGGTTGCTCCATGAGTTATCTTTTGTATCTGTTTCTTTTGGACCCCCAAAGATTCGTGGCCTTGCTCCATGTGTTTATCTTTTTCATATTTTTCTATCGGACCCCCCAAAGATGCGTGGTCTTGCTCCATGTGTCTATTTTTTTGTAATTTTCTATCGGACCCCCAAAGATTCGTGGTCTTGCTCCATGTGTTTATCTTTTCTGTATTTTCTACTGGACCCCCAAAGATGCGTGGTCTTGCTCCATGTGTCTATTTTTTGTATTTTTTCTAACGGACCCCCAAAGATTCGTGGTCTTGCTCCATGTGTTTATCTTTGTTGTATTTTTGTAAGGGACCCCACAAGATTCGTGGCCTTGCTCCATGTGTTTATTATTCTATTTTTCTACTGGACCCCCAAAGATTCGTGGTCTTGCTCCATGTGTCTATCTTTTTAGTAATTTTCTGCTGGACCCCCAAAAAGTCGTGGTCTTGCTCCATGTGTTGATCTTCTCTGGATTTTCTACTGGACCCCCAAAGATTCGTGGTCTTGCTCCATGTGTCTATTTGTTGATTTTTTCTATCGGACCCCCAAAGATTCGTGGTCTTGCAACATGTGTTTATCTTTTCTATATTTTTCTAGGGGACCACCAAAGATTCGTGGTCTTGCTCCATGTGTTATTCCATGTATTTTTTTTACTGGACCCCCAAAGATTCGTGGTCTTGCTCCATGTGTCTACCTTTTTTTATATTTTTCTATGGTACCCCCAAAGATTCGTGGTCTTGCTCCATGTGTCTATCTTTTTTGTAATTTTCTGCTGGACCCCCAAAAAGTCGTGGTCTTGCTGCATGTGTTGATCTTCTCTGTATTTTCTACTGGACCCCCAAAGATTTGTGGTCTTGCTCCATGTGTTGATCTTTATTGTATTTTTCTTACGGACCCCCAAAGATTCGTGGTTGCTCCATGTGTTATCTTTTGTATATGTTTCTTTTGGACCCTCAAAGATTCGTGGCCTTGCTCCATGTGTTTATCTTTCCTATATTTTTCTTACGGACCCCCAAAGCTTCGTGGTCTTGCTCCATGTGTTTATTTCTTGTATATTTTTCTACGGGACCCCCAAAGGTTCGTGGTCTTGCTCCATGTGTTTATCCTTTCGATATTTTGCTACCGGACCCCCCAAAGATGCGTGGTCTTGCTCCATGTGTTTATTTTTTTGTAGTTTTCTATCGGACCCCCAAAGATTCGTGGTCTTGCTCCGTGTGTTTATCTTTTCTGTATTTTCTACTGGACCCTCAAAGATGCGTGGTCTTGCTCCATGTGTCTATTTTTTTGTATTTTTTCTTTTGGACCCCCAAAGATTCGTGGTCTTGCTCCATGTGTTTTATCTTTGTTGTATTTGTGTAAGGGACCCCACAAGATTCGTGGCCTTGCTCCATGTGTTTATCTTTTATTTTTCTACTGGACCTCCAAAGATTCGTGGTCTTGCTCCATGTGTCTATCTTTTTAGTATTTTTCTGCTGGACCCCCAAAAAGTCGTGGTCTTGCTCCATGTGTTGATCTTCTCTGTATTTTCTACTGGACCCCCAAAGATTCGTGGTCTTGCTCCATGTGTCTATTTTTTGAATCTTTTCTAAGGGACCCCCAAAGATTCGTGGTCTTGCTCCATGTGTTTATCTTTTGAATATTTTTCCAGGGGACCACCAAAGATTCGTGGTCTTGCTCCATGTGTTATTAAATTTAGTTTTTCTACTGGACCCCCAAAGATTCGTGGTCTTGCTCCATGTGTTTACCTTTTTTATATTTTTCTATGGGACCGCCAAAGATTCGTGGTCTTGCTCCATGTGTTTCTGCTTTTATAATATTTCTTATGGACCCCCAAAGATTCGTGGTCTTGCTCCATGTGTTTCTCTGTTTTTGTAATTTTCTATCGGATCACCAAAGATTCGTGGTCTTGCCCCATGTGTTTATCTTTATTGCAATTTTCTACTGGACCCCAAAAGATTCGTGGTCTTTCTCCATGTGCTGAATTTGGTATTTTTCCAAGGGACCCCCCCAAACATTCGTGGTCTTGCTAACTGTTTTTTGTATTTTTCTAAGCGACCCCCAAAGATTCGTGGTCTTGCCCCATGTGTTTATGTGTATTGTATTTTTCTACCGGACCCCCAAAGATTCGTGGTCTTGCTCCATGCAACTATCTTTTTGAATTTTTCTACTGGACCCCCAAAGATTCGTGGTCTTGCCCCATGTGTTTATCTTTATTGTATTTTTCTGCTGGACCTTTAAAGATGCGTGGTCTTGCTCCATGTGTTTATCTGTTTTTGTAATTTTCTACCGGACCCCCAAAGATTGGGGGTCTTGCTCCATGTGTTTATCTTTTCTGATTTTTCTTACGGACCCCCAAAGATGCGTGGTCTTGCTCCATGTGTTTATTTTTTGTATTTTTCTTACGGACCCCGAAAGATGCGTGGTCTTGCTCCATGTGTTTATCTTTTTTGTATTTTTCTAAGGGACCCCCAAAGATTCGTGGTCTTGCTCCATGTGTTTCTCTTTTTAAAATATTTCTTATGGACCCCCAAAGATTCGTGGTCTTGCTCCATGTGTTTCTCTGTTTTTGTAATTTTCTATCGGATCACCAAAGATTCGTGGTCTTGCTCCATGCAACTATCCTTTTGTATTTTTCTACTGGACCCCCAAAGATTCGTGGTCTTGCCCCATGTGTTTATCTTTATTGCAATTTTCTACTGGACCCCCAAAGATTCGTGGTCTTTCTCCATGTGCTGATTTTGGTATTTTTCCAAGGGGCCCCCCCAAACATTCGTGGTCTTGCTAACTGTTTTTTGTATTTTTCTAAGCGACCCCCAAAGATTCGTGGTCTTGCCCCATGTGTTTATGTGTATTGTATTTTTCTACCGGACCCCCAAAGATTCGTGGTCTTGCTCCATGCAACTATCTTTTTGAATTTTTCTACTGGACCCCCAAAGATTCGTGGTCTTGCCCCATGTGTTTATCTTTATTGCATTTTTCTGCTGGACCTTTAAAGATGCGTGGTCTTGCTCCATGTGTTTATCTGTTTTTGTAATTTTCTACCGGACCCCCAAAGATTGGGGGTCTTGCTCCATGTGTTTATCTTTTCTGATTTTTCTTACGGACCCCCAAAGATGCGTGGTCTTGCTCCATGTGTTTACTTTTGTATTTTTCTTACGGACCCCCAAAGATGCGTGGTCTTGCTCCATGTGTTTATCTTTTTTGTATTTTTCTAAGGGACCCCCAAAGATTCGTGGTCTTGCTCCATGTGCTTGTCTTTTTTGTATTTTTGTAAGGGACCCCCAAAGATTCGTGGTCTTGCTCCATGTGTTTATCTGTTTTGTATCTTGCTACTGGACCCCCAAAGATGCGCGGTCTTGCTCCATGTGTCTATCTTTCTGTTTGTATTTTTCTACAGGACACCCAACAATTCGTGGTCTTGCTCCATGTGATTGTCTTTTTACAAATTGTCTAAGGGATCCCCAAAGATTCGTGGTCTTGCTCCATGTGTTTATCTTCTTCATATGTTTCTATAGGACCCCCAAAGATTCCTGGTCTTGCTCCATGTGTCTATCTTTTTGGAATTTTCTACGGGACCCACAAAAATCCGTGGTCTTGCTGTTTATATTTCTTGTATTTTTCTGCTGGACCCCCAAAGATGCGTGGTCTTGCTCCATGTGTCTATCGTTTTTTGTATTTTTCTGCTGGACCCCCAAAGATTCGTGGTCTTGCTCCATGTGTTTATCTTTGCTCCATGTGATTATCTTGTTAATATTTTTCTAAGGGACCCCCAAAGATTCGTGGTTTTGCTCCATGTGTTTACCTGTTTGTATTTCTTTCTAAGGGACCCCCCAAAGATTCGTGGTCTTGCTGCATGTGTTTATCTGTTTTTTTCTTAATATATATATATATATATATTGTTCTAAGGGATTCCCAAAGATTCGTGGTCTTGCTCCATGTGTCTATGTTTTGTATTTTTCTAAGGGACCCCCAAAGATTCGTGGTCTTGCTGCATGTGTCTATTTCTTTGTATTTTGCTAAGGGACCCCCGAAGATTCGTGGTCTTGCTCCATGTGTCTACCTTTTTTATATCTGTCTTTCGGACCCGGAAAGATTCGTGGTCTTGCTCCATGTGTTGATCTTCATTGTGTTTTTCTACTGGACCCCCAAAGATTCGTGGTCTATATTTTTCTATCGGACCCCCAAGGATTCGTGGTCTTGCTCCATGTGTCTATCCTTTTTGTATTTTTCTATTGGACCCCCAAAGATTCGTGGTCTTGCTGCATGTGTCTATTTCTTTGTATTTTGCTAAGGGACCCCCGAAGATTCGTGGTCTTGCTCCATGTGTCTACCTTTTTTATATCTGTCTTTCGGACCCGGAAAGATTCGTGGTCTTGCTCCATGTGTTGATCTTCATTGTGTTTTTCTACTGGACCCCCAAAGATTCGTGGTCTTGCTCCATGTGTTTATCATTTGTATATTTTTCTATCGGACCCCCAAGGATTCGTGGTCTTGCTCCATGTGTCTATCCTTTTTGTATTTTTCTATTGGACCCCCAAAGATTCGTGGTCTTGCTGCATGTGTCTATTTCTTTGTATTTTGCTAAGGGACCCCCGAAGATTCGTGGTCTTGCTCCATGTGTCTACCTTTTTTATATCTGTCTTTCGGACACGGAAAGATTCGTGGTCTTGCTCCATGTGTTGATCTTCATTGTGTCTTTCTACTGGACCCCCAAAGATTCGTGGTCTTGCTCCATGTGTTTATCATTTGTATATTTTTCTATCGGACCCCCAAAGATTCGTGGTCTTGCTCCATGTGTCTATCCTTTTTGTATTTTTCTATTGGACCCCCAAAGATTCGTGGTCTTGCTCCATGTTCTATCCTTATCATTTTGATATTTTTCTATTGGAGCCCCAAAGGTTCGCGGTCTTGCTCCATGTGTGTATTTTTTGAAATTACATTTTTTCTAAGGGACCCCCAAAGATTCATGTAGTCTTCCTTTCGGTTTCCCATTAAACACCCATGTGAAGAAACTATTCCATACCCTCACTTGAGGTCAGAAAAAAGAAGAAGAAACACACGCTTGGTGGGGTCTTCCCACCTACAATACTTAAACTAGTCCCTACAAATCCAGAAAGGGGAGGTGAGGGGTCAAAACTCGTCACAGCGTCTCTCCACTTGGATTTTACAACTCGAACATTTCAAAGTTGTTTCCCACGTCGGCATGAAACAAGGAAGTGGAAGTTCCCGCCCAGGCGAGCATGTCCAAACATCAACCAATGCATCAACTTGTATCAAGGTTTCCCGGTTGCCTTTGCTTCCATTTGGGCTTTCGCCCCCTGGAAAAAATGAGAATATGAGCACTGAAATCGATTCCCTTCAACAACCAGGGCAAAATAAAAGATATTCTTGAGCAAATGGAAGCTTATAGTGAAGGCCAGCGCCTGCCCCGTTTTTGGACTTTTCCTGGGCCTGTTCTCCAGATTTCAGGTTTCATACTGGCTTGCTGAGTTGAAACAGGTCCCCCACTGTTCACCTCTCGGCATGTCTTCTTAAAGAGGTGATCAGTACCTGCGCATTCCAAGCAGCACCCTCCCAGAAGCGGTTCTTACCTGCTTAGAAGCAGGGTCTTAGGAAGGTTCTGAGAAACTTTTCTCCCGGGACATGGGAACATTAGCGTTCTCGTCCCACAGCGATTTTGGAGAAATGAATGTGAACTCTCCCATGTCCGTTTCGAATGAATCATGAACTTGTGTTGGACAAAGTCCGTCACAAACAGGAAACCAACCAAACAACCTGCTATTTGGCCTGGCTCTTGTTGCTTCCATTGTTTATTTGGAGCCCTCTACTGCCTGACTCCTTGGCTAGTCTCTCAAGTAGAAGCTTGCCGAATGGGTGTCTTTCTTGATACCCCTTTGGCTTTGAACGGAGACCAAAAGGAATACCGCCATTTTGGGGGGGAGATCCAACCTTAAGAAAGACACCCCCGAATCCGTCGCACGCGTGTTTTTCTTCTTCTTCCAGCGCGCGTCGCTCTTTCCGGTCCCTTTCCTGGCGAGATCTCGCCAGCGCATCTCTATCCTGAGGTCGCATGGGAACCCGACCCAAACTTCAGGCCTGGAGCAATCCAAACATAGTTTAGTCTCCCACCAAACATGGAAGTGCACAGACCCCTGTACAAAGACTACTTTCCTCTAAAGGGCCTCTTTGCACTTCCATGTTAGTTGGTGGGAGGGTAGGTGTTTGAATTCGGATTGTTGCAAACACGGATTTTGAGCTACCTGATAATCCGACATTCACCATGTTCAAAACAAACAAGACATCTGATAGCCATCATGCTGTTTGAATGCCAGATTTGCTTGCCCAGTGGGGGAATGGCAAAACATGCAAAGCTAGCGCAAAGGGCGAATAAGGAAGCGAGGAGCAAACGAGAATGGGGATGGGGTGATGGGGTGAGCGTGGAAAGGTAGTCACAGGGTGTTACCTGGCAACAGGGACTCAGGCAATTCCAGGGTGGGGAAAAACGTTGGGGCAAGTCATGGACACCAGCTACACGAAATTTGGAAGTTTGCCACATAGCCTCCAAAACCCAATGGTGTTGTCAAGCTTCCTGTAGAACATTATTTTTCAACACAAGCAAAGGATCCCCCAATTCCGTGGCAGGGAAAAAGGGAACATGGAACCAATGTAATTCCAGGGGCCACCTTCCTCCCCAATTACGAAATCCAAGGGGTCACAGATATCAAGGGTCTTGGCGAACTTCCCCTGGATGTTCCTGCGAAAGGGCCTAAAGAATGAGAATGTGTCTTCTTGTTTGGCAGCATTCCGTCATGAGTACGTCTAGGAGTAAATAATTAGAAATAATTAGTTGTTGTTGAGGCCCTTTACGCTCTTCTGGATGGTTTCAAGAAACACACATAAACTGAATGACTACACTGGGTCGGAGCTTGGAATCGTATGTGGGTGTGTGTTTAAATTGGGGCCCCCCCGACATGGTCTCTCACGGTTGGTTCTCTTTCAGACCGCACCAAAATGGGTACTAACCTCAAATCCCAACACACCCATGTAACCTCAAATCCGGTGTGGCTCAAAATTAAAGAGCTAGGGTTCCATCTACCGAGGAGCCATTTTGGTCCATGTGTTTGACCCACAGCCATGCGTTTTCTTGGCAAAACAACTCGCGCGCCCCAGGTAACATTTCGTTCACTCCGGGCATCTGATGCTGCGCCCAGCGCAAGGTCCCCACATCCAGCTGGTCCAGCGAGCGCGCAAAGGTGTCCGCAGCGCCACCCTCCTCGCTTCGAAACCGAAACGAAACGAAGAGATGGCCGCTGAGGGTTCGCAGGGTCTAAAGTCCAGGGTTGCGTGGCGAACTTCCTCGATATATGTTCCTGGAAATGGGTTCTTAGACTTCTGCCTGTTGTGGGTTTCCTTCCTGAGACACGAGATCCAAGCCCCTCCCCAAAACAACAAACAGATAGATCTGAATGATGACCCTCCACCAACCATCAGCTGATACCTATAGCGGCTTGCCTGCAGTGCCTGCAAGGCCACCTCCCATCAGCCCAAGCTGTGGTGGGGAGGCACAAGAAGCAAGGAACTTCCCTTTGGCGAGGACAAATGTGATATCACACAAAGAGACCCAAACCCAATGTAGGCAAACATAAGCTGAATTGATTGAATTGTATTGCCAAGCCTGCCAAGGCGTCACCCTTCCCATCACTCCCCAAACCCAAGCTCTCCCCCCCCACTCATTTATGATCCGATCCCTTTCGCTGGATTGTTCCAAAGACCTTGTCACAAAGAAATATTTCTTGGGCTGCGCTGGTCAAAGGGAGCAAAAGGAAGCCGTTTACCAATGGGTGCAGCTCGTTTTTTTCTTGTTGAGGGTACTCTTGTTTGGCGGTTGTTTCAAGGAAAACCAAAAGCAAAAAAGACCATTTGGGGGACGGGGCGGGGGGGGGGGGGCTTACAAGAAGGCACTCCTCATGTTAAAACGTGGCTTTGACCATCTTAGAACGGCCTCCGAAAGGATCCTCCACATGGCGCATCAACCGTCCCAAACAGGGAACGCTGCACATCCGATGGTCCAAAGCCAGAGGAAGTCGAGTTTTTACCCCCCCCCGTTGGAACAGACTCGCACAGAAAGTCAAGGCCCTCTTGCCCACGATGCTCTCATTATGATGTTCATTCCCTTTTGTTTCCATTGCTGCTATATTCATCGCACCATTGTCACTCATACTTGCTACACTATTCACTCTATTCAATTGAGGTTCAGTATAATTTTGGCAATGTCCTTTTTGGGGAACCCCAACCCCTCCTCAAACACGCCGACTGAAGAGGGTTTCAAGGAACCGATGGAAAGTTCGTCACTTGAAAACCAAAATGACACGGTTTACCTTCTACTCGCAGTCATTGCTCACTTCCAACGGGGGAGGGAATTGGTTGTTTTACCTGAAAGTTACACTTGTGTAAAATACCCCTGCATGTGACACCAAGGGGGCTGATTGGATTACTTCATTTCTTTAAGGTGGATTGCCTTGGACAAAAGCTGGCCCTAACCCCCAACTGTGAAACTGGTCCTAAACCTAAATCCGCTGCGTGCAAACCCGGGGGGGTCCGAAACTTAAACAAATACCCAACCCCATTTTCCCTTGGCAAAGCCAGCTTCTCCTGAAAGGATTGGCGCCAGCCCAGCAGCCCCCAGTCCCACCGGGATTCCCACTGGCCACCAAACAGACCCTCCACCAGCGAGAACCCCCCCTTCACATCACCACCCCCCCACATGAGGATCTTCGCCGCCGCCGACTCGACGTTTCCCCCCCCCCCCCTGCCGCCCCTTTTGCCAACATTCCCACGTTCCGACCTCTATCCATCCCCCACTCCACCCGCTCCACGCCTTGGTCAAGAAGTGCAGGGCCCGCTGGCAGCTCTGCTCCGTGAGCTGCGCCGAGAGCTCCTGCTGCGCCTTGACCCGCTGCTCCGCCGAAGCCTTCCGTGCCTCCAGCTCCAGCCGCTTCTCCTCAGCGCGCAGGACCGTTGACGCCGGCGCCGGTGTTGAGCACAAGCATCTTTGGTTGGCAGGAAAGCCAAGAGGAAACCCACCCATGTTTGTGATATTATTCTTTTTTGGGGGGGTGCGTGATTTGAGAAGGGCTAAAGACTCAACCCGAACTGGCCTTGTTCAGCTTTTCCCCTAGGCTTCAGCTCAAGTCATGGAAGGACTTTAGCAGAGCCTGCAGGGTTCAGGGAAAACCAGTTGTAAGGCTAGACATTGACCAAGGTTGGCTGCACTTTGGTTTCAGTGAATGGACCACGGCTCCGAAAAACTTGGACATGTGGGGTACTCCAAAACAATAAGTTCAGGTGCTGTTCTCACTTGGCCAGTGACCAGCCAAAAAAAAGTGCACACTTTTTGGGCCACCACTAAACTAAGGGGAGAGCCACCAAGGAAAAAGAAATGTAAAGTGTGTCCACTGGCTGGGTGAGTGTTTCAAAACCCATTGACATTTGGTTCTACCCCTCTGGTTCTATCAGCCTTTTTGTACGCCTTACCCATTCTAACCCATATGGCCATGGGTCAAAACCCAGATCGTACCCCCAGTGAACATCCCAATCCCCGCTAAAATGGGTTCTAAAATGGGTGGTGAATTCACCTACCCCAAAAAGGGATCCCATTGGTTTTGACCCACAGTTGCCCAAAGGACCTGGGACTAAAAGGTTAACCTTTTGGGGCCACGAAATATGGGCCAAAACAGGAAAGCCAAAAGGTCGAAAGCTTGGCTTTGGGCTGAGATATGAAGCCGTGGGCCGAACTTCCGGAGCTTTCTGCGCTCTCCCTAAAGTTCCCTGCAGAGCCGCAGCCGCCGATGGCAGCTTCGAGTGGCCGTTCGTGCCTTCACCTGGCTGAAAACTGTCCGCTCGTCTTCCTTGGGCGCTGTAGATCCCCCAGTAAAAGTTAAACACTTTTTGCTGGTCAAAAGGACATATTACGGGAATCCAAAAAGTTGAAGTCTAAAGATCCAACCCACTAGCAGTAGAGTTTGGTAAGTGCCCTCTATTTGACGGGGGGTTATGGTCAAAGAAGGGGACGTAGACAATCAAAGCTTCCGAGCTAGTGTCAAATCGCTGGTAGTTTTTTCCATGCGCGAAGCATCTTCCTTGTTTCTAGGGAACCGCCTCCAGTTTCAAGATTTCACCTCTGCTCCGATGTCGGGGCAAGTTGCGCGAAGCTTGGCCGTGACATTTGAGACAAAGAGAGCTGGGACAGAAGTCCATTGGCTTCTGCCATGTCGCGGGATAGACCCCCAAAAACGGCAAGAGCTTTGAGCCTGGATGGGCTAGGGAAACCACTTGCAAACAACCCATTTGGAGGTCCCCTAAAACCCAAGCCACCTCCGAGACATGAAAAAAGGAAGCCACATATCCACCAAATACCTGGGCTTTGGTTCACTTGTAGAACTGTAGAACATGAATGAATGCATGAATGAATGAATGAAAGAAAAATAAAGAAAGAAAGAAAGAAAGAAAGAAAGAAAAAAAAAAAAGAAAAAGAAACGAGAACCGAAGCCTCACAAATAGGAAAGCCACACCGCCCGTTCGGCTCGGGGATGCGCCGGGCTCGCGCGCCTCCGCCGCTCGTTCGCGCGGCTTCGCTGGGCAGTGCCAGCTGGAGCTTGAGCTCTAGGGCGCGGGCACGCCAGAAAGTCACCTCCTCCAGGTACCTAACGTCCATTTGCAAAATAAATAAAACAAAACCTGGGAACAGTAAGCTCGGTCTTATAGTAGAGAGGTTAGAATAAGGGTACCTTTTTTTTTCTGCAGTCTATTTAAGTAGGGGAACCCTCCCCCAAGAAAGGGAAAAAGGGCACTACCGGGGGACCGAGGGAAAGCATAATTCCTGCGGTGAAATGCGGGCCAAACAAAGAAGATTGCGATCACCTTTTGGGGCCAATACAATCGGTCGCCAAGGGGAAACCAAAAGAAAGGTGGATTCGCTTGGGGCAAGTTAGTTCCACCCTCCGTGTTTGATCTAGTCTTTCCAACAAGGTGTGTTTGGGGCTGGCCTTGCTTGATGGCTCTTGCTCCCTGCCCCAAAGGCGCGGAACTGTATGACTCAATGGCATTCACACGTTGGATCAATCGTCCGAAGCTAACAAGAAGGTTGCTATTGACTCCTCTGCACAACTGTTTAACTGTTTGTGGGTTCAATGGAACATCCCCCTGTTTCCCAAACTCCAAAGATCCAACCAAACTTCCATAAATATATTAATGTCCATTGAGGCACCTTAGGGAATTCTCAATTGAAAAGATATGAGAGTAAATGAGCGCCAAACAAGCCCTACGCGTGTGGGGTGAAATCTGTGATTTTGTGCTGAGCCTTTGCCAAAAGCATTGTGAGTGT
The DNA here is from genome assembly GCA_963377175.1 of Effrenium voratum. Classification (NCBI taxonomy): domain Eukaryota; class Dinophyceae; order Suessiales; family Symbiodiniaceae; genus Effrenium; species Effrenium voratum. Next base: position 38,298 of record CAUJNA010000281.1, read on the forward strand.
CACAGCTAGAGTCTGGAACACATTGAAGACTTACCCATCCCCTTTGGCTTCCTGTTGAGAATTTAACACCCAGCTTCCTTATAGCCTCCAGTTGCTGACTCCACCCCACCGAGCGGTTCTACAACTTGGCTTGTCCGTTTCCTCTTCCAGGGGGTATCGTTTTTCTGAGAGTCCCCTATCGTACACCGAATACTAAACTCAACAGAAGTAATTTTGACGGTACTTCAAATGCAAACCCAACCACTAAACCAATTAAAAAGCTAAACCGCTACCTCCATTTGCTCAAGTCCCCTGGAAGAAACAATAAAAGATGTCCAGTAGATATAGATTCCCTTTAAAACCAACAGGGGGAGCAAAAACAAACACTTAACCAAAGCTATACGGCTAGGGAACTCGGCTGGGAGACACCAAAGATAGTCTCTAGGTCCTCCAGAGAGGTTAGAACAAGGCTACCAACTTTTTTCTGGTTTGTCTATTTTAGTAGGGGAACCCTCCCCCAAAAAAGGGGTAAAAGGGCAGCGATTGCTGGGTGACCTAGCAACAAAAAAGCTAAAACGCTAGGGGAATGGCTGGGAGACACCAAGTCTGCATCCCAGGGTGCTGCTCGTTGAGATTCCTCAGCCTGTGCTTCACATCTGCCAGCTCCCTTTTGAGCTTTGCGTTCTCCTCCATCACATGGCCCTTCAGTCGACGTGGCCCCGGGCACTTGCCTGAAACACAAAGCCGCTACCTGAGCCAAACCGGCTGTGAGGTTCACCTAAAATCACTTCAAGCATACACGCGCCGATGCATGCTGCTCCTCATTTTTTGTTCATGCACAAATTATCGACAACAGAATGTGCGACGAGCACGCACTCCATGATTACAGGTCCTACGTGCAGCTTCGCATAGCTTCATATTAGCATTCAGCTTGTAGCTCTATCTTTCCCTGTGGGCCCGTCCTAACCATGGACCCCCCTTTCAACCAGGCAAAGTCAGGGATAGCCCCACCTTGGACGGCTGCTTCTTGAACCCACATCTGGGTTTCCACACATGATGGTCGCGTTGGGCAATGCAAATCCTGGGCACGGCGGAAAGGCGTGGCTTCAGCTGGGAGCTTCTGGTCGGTGTCAATGGGTCAACCAACTGTTGGGTCCCACATTCTGCGAAAGAACTGATTGATTGATGTTGTGTAGAAATAATCCAACTTGGGGCTCTGGGGATCGTCAACCAAGAAATCAACCGATGTCTTGTAAAGAATCCGCTTGGAATTCTGTTGAGTCTCCCCCGCCCAAAAAACCAACCCGTGGCCAACTTTGGCGAAGCTCTTAACTTGAGAGGCTGGAGTTTCGCGTGGCAATGCACGGCGAATTTCAATCCCACAGGTGGCTGCGGGTCAAAATTAGGTACCCAAAAGTGGGGCCCTGGTAAATGGAACCAAGGACTAAACCCTGCGGTCCCCTAGTGGTTTAGTTTTGAGCCATACCCATGCCATTTTCTGGAGCTCCAAACAAAAAACAACTTGAGGGACCCCTTGTATCCAACCACGACGCCAGCTGAGCCCGGTGCAGAGCTTTGGATGTCCAGCAAAAGCTGTCTGAAGGAAAACCCCTAAAACAGAAGGAAACCCACTTGAGCGCCCAAAACCCATTTGCATTTGGTTCCAAGATGGCCAAATCGGGTTTTATATAGGCCTTAAACAACCCCCATGAGACCAGGCAGGT
>CAUJNA010000281.1:47500-90000 GCA_963377175.1 Effrenium voratum
TGGGGCGATGGAGTCAATGCTTACACCTAGACCTCGGACCACGATACAAACTCCACTGACTTGTGACAACAATTCCAGTCTTCAGTTGCGTTCCCATTGAGGCTTACTGGATCGAGGGCCAAAACAGAAATGACCCAAGAGGGCACAAGGGTACCCTTTTCTTTCTCTTTTCTGTTGTTTGGGGGGCATGCATCCAGAATGCAGCCTCAATGGCATTTTTCTTGTCCTAGAGAACGTTCAACTATTGTTTCGGAGCATGTGAAGGTTCAAGTGAACGGTCGAACATTCACCACAACGTTCAAACTAAGATTCAATGAACAAGCTATGCTCTAGTCCGCGGAATTGGAGAGATGGTGAATGGTGAGGTTGGATGCCAAGTCCGACGACAACAAACGGCGGGTTGGACATAAGATTTGCTCCTTACTTCTTTACCTGCTACCCTCCCCTTACCCCTGCCCAAGGGCTGGGTTTCGGACCATTGAGGTGCTAGACGTTCGATTAAACCCTTTCAAAGCAGGGGGGGGGTGCGGGATTGGGGTGTTTGATTCCCCCCGGGTTCGCTTTTGCATCCTTAGCAGCTTCAGCGCAGCATCGCCAGCATCACTGGCATTTTCTGGATGACATCGTGGCAATCATGAAACCTTAGTGGCCTAATTTCCATGAACTTTCCAGCAACTTTCCAGGAAATGTCCATGCACTTTACATCAACTTCCAGGAAGTGTCCATGAACTTCTCAGGAACTGTCCGTGAACTGTCCGTGAACTTTCCGTGAGCTTCGTGGAACTTTCCAGGAACTTTCAGCAAAAAAGTAACACACAATGAGCTGGGTTTGGCTCCAAGTAAAGGCAGATGTTCGTTCCTTCTTCGCTGTGCTTCCACAAGGAAGCATGGCAATCCAGCTGCTGAACCAGCGAAAGAGTAACACACAACGAGATGGGTTTGCAAATAAAGGCAGGTGTTTGTTCCCGCTGTGTTCTTCACGACCGTATCTCATGTGAACATCCCTGCTTCCTTGCAGATTCGCGTGGGACTTAAAACTGGAGGGTCCTTTCTGCAAGAGGAGAGTCGAGTCCGTAACAAGGATACCATTTTGTGGGCTGCTTCGATTTTTTCCCAGGAAAGCAGCCAACCACTAGTCTATAGCCTGCGCCCAAATCATCGCACCCGCCCGCAAACACGGAGCATCAGCGCGTGACAACCGGCCCCTCCCACCCCCCCCCCCCCACCCCAAACTACAACGGCCCAGTGATGTCGGCGGACTGAGCCGGAGGCGCTAAAATTGATGGTTTTGGACAATATTCATTGCACCATGACAAAATGTAACATGAATATGTTCGAGAACTCCCTTTGACAAAGCTCGAGGAATGCAACATTGATTCTCATTCATATTAAACAAAATGGTGTCCACTCCCCAACACGGCAGCCCCAATCATTCTCTATGCGACGTCTCCAGGGATGCCCCCAATCAACAACCACCAGCAGTGCTCAGCGACATTTGAGGCAGGGTCGAACATACAGGTTCTCCGGAAACGGAGATGTGGAACTTCTAGTTCCCATATTTTTCAAGAGTACTAATTGAGTACCCTGTTTTTGTGGGCCAGGCAGAACTGATGGAAAGACGCAATTCCGTTTAATCACTTTTCGAGCTTCCTACTATGTGGTATGGATTGGTTAGGTGTTCCATTGGTTGTCCCCCATTTACCAAGGGTTCGAATCCTGAAGCCACCAATCCAAACCACCAATTAGGGCCTATCCGAAACGCCTGGAAATGAAAGGTCCATCTTTTTGGTGCATGGCTAAAAGTGGAAGCAACTAGGAAAACCAAAAGGCCAAACGACTCGCTTGGGACAAGTGAGCAAAGGGAACCGTGTGGACAAAAGAGGGCGCGCCATTTTTGTGGGCCCAAAAAATGAGATCTGAACCCTAGCAAACGGAAAAGGCGACTAACACCTGCGGTCAGCCTCTGACGCTTTGAGGAAGCCACACCGAATGGGACCACTTTGAAGCCACGAACGTGCGAGAAAAAACACATATTCACGTGGTTTGGGACCATTTTATGAAGCAAACCACTCACCGCAGGGTTTGGACTTTGAGGGCTCTCCCAAGGGAAGCCCGAGAGACTCGGATGCCCCGCGCCCCAGCCGCGCCCCAGCCGCGCCCCCCAAGCCGCGCCCGCCTCATAGGTCTGAGGCGCCGAGGCGTACGCTCGCCGTGCCGTGCCGAGTTTCCGGCTCCTGGGCTTGGCCCTGGCGGCGCTGTGTCGGGAGTGCGAACTTTCCTCGCGGCTTCTAAAACCACGAAAAAACAACGTGTAGCCTCAAAAAACGACGCCCAAACACCAAAAAAGTGGTGTAGGCTCAACAAAAAACGAGGCAAACAAGTAAATAGAGGCATACTTTAGCCTATGCAAGCCTTGTGGGTGTTTCGGGGACTCTACGGATCCAAACGGAGGAACGCCCACTGTCACCCAACTATTTACAAGCAGGAAATCCGGAATTCACGGGGATCTTCATCAGTTCCAAGAAGGCCTATGATGCGCAAAAACGCCCCCTGGCCACTTCCAGGCATGCTTCCAACAATTAAAGCAAGGGGGGCACACCACCCCTCCCCGTGCTACGACAACTTTGGGAGGAATGAAGTGGAGATTCAATTCTCGCCTTGCCTCGTGGAGACAGCAGCGCAAAGCAGCAAGGAGGATGCCCAAAGCGAAGCTCCTGTTTTGTTTGGTCGAGCTCCCACAAAGGTCAAACAATTGGGGGCGTGAGTTGGACTTTGCCTAGCTCGAAAAGTACCAAGATGCACCAAGCCATTGAGGCTTCAAATGGCCCGTGTTTCTGGGGCAACCAAACACCAGCCACTTGGGTGTCTTCCTACGGACCCCCCCTCTGAGGTGCAGTCTGCCTCTGAAATTACTTTAAAGCCACCCCAGGAAGGCATCCTCAACACACACACACACACATGTATGCACAAACACAAACACAAACCAAACAGACACAAACAAAATCACACACACACAAACAAACAAACAAGCAAACAAGCAAACCAAACATACCACACAAACACAACACACGAACGCCCGGCACACAACACACAACACACAGCACACAACACGCCGACACACAAACACACAAACACTCATACACACTGACCCACAAACACACAAAAACGCACACACCCGCCAAAAGGGAAATCGTACACGGGACTTATTCGCTGCAAACTCATTAGCTGGGGCCCGCCAATTTCGCCATGACGCCCTCACACGGCTTGTGAATTCCGAATGTGGTTGTTTCGGACATACCCCACTAATGTATGACAAACAGACCGTCTGCAGCCAAGAGCCTTCGTTTGAAGCGATCGCTGACAAAGTCATTGTGGCAGTACAGTGCCCCACGATAGGGTCTCTAATCCGAAAATAACAGACCCGTCCCACAACTACCTTTTTTTAGCATTTATCAAAACAAGGAGCAAAGCATCGTCAGCCCAAAAACCATGACATCCACTCCAAGCCAACAAGCCGACAAAACTCAGGAACGATGAGCCAACAAGTGCGCGCTAAACTAGGTGGAGCCGATTCAAAATCTCGTGTACGAATACATACGCGCATATATATATATATATACACACATATACATGGCCCCCCCAAATGTCTACCTTTTTGTTTGTCTTCATCTGTGATGCCCACTACACCTGACTCTGCCAAAGGAAAAAGCTCTCCGGCTCAAAAGTTTGAGCCCTTTGAGCCCTTTCTCAGAGGAAAGGTCTGGGCCCAAAGCCGTGTAAACCGCATTGAACCGTTTGAACCCTCTCTCAAGTGGAATTCTTCGGGGGGGGGCTTTTCTTTTGGGAGAGGGTTTGAGCGGTTTTAAGCGGTCTTGGAGAACCCTGCAACGCGGGGGGTGGGGCGGGCAGCGCGCTAGCTTTTGCATTCATTGCGCCCCACACAATCTCATTGACCATTTTGGCTCAAGGGCCCTTCTTTCACTTTCTCTTTTCACGCTGAGAGTAGCTATCCATACTATTGTGAAAACCCTTGCGCCGCGCTCTCCGTGATACATTCTTTACGACTAGTTACGCGCGACATGCACTGATCAATACATCCGTTCGGCGTACATCAAAGGATCCTAGCGAGATACATCCAGGGCCACAGGGCACAGTTACCATAGTGGACACGTCCTCCTTAGCTCTCTAAGGAGAAGCCATCCAAGATGTCACCTGATGGAGAAGGATTCCAGCGCAGCCCGGTCGCATCACTGAAGAGTGGTTCAGGTGTGAGGAACTTGTGGATAATTGGACTACGTTGACCACGATCGAAGCATCCAAAAGAGGACTTCTCCTCAAAGCATGTTCACGGGGGGATATGCTTACATGTGCGAAAAAGTCCTCGACAACGAATTGCTTCAAGATCCCGTAGAAGGAGCCAACTAAAGAACACGCTTAAGAAATACTTCCTGAAGGGAACGACCGACGTGTATGTGTACAGACTTCTCAGTTTCTTCGGTCATCGACGTCAGAACTCGCAGTTCCTCATTTGATATCCTTCTCAGGAGATTGAGGGCATCCTGGAATGACCTAATGCCGCACAGTCGGGTGTAAACGCAAGTGAAATTGTCTTGCGCCCGCAAGCTGCCGGTGCCAGGGCACCTCCAGGTCTACTTGCCGCAGACGATCCGGAAATACTGAGACGGTGCTAAAGCCTGTGGCATCTCAACTTGACAGAGAATTGGAGCCCCTTGAGTTACTTGATTTTCCCTCATAGCTTCGAACCCTTGGTGCAAAGAAAATAGATCGCTGCTCCCCCAGACCGGCCCTTCTTTTCCCACGTGGCAAATTACAACAAGTTTGGACTGCCCAAGCCAGCCCTTAGGCAGACACCGTGATGCCAAGACGGCGACCCTCTGATTGAAAGAATGGAACCCACCCATGTCGCGAGGCATGGGCAAACTGAGTCTTGCAAAAAACGGCACGCTGCAACACTGGAGACAAGGAGCAAGGGTTGGACACGATCTCGGAACTCGACTCATTAAAGTAAGCATGACTGAGGTCAGAACGGAGAAAGGGTGAAACCATCCCGCCTGGAAAACAGGAATTTGTCTTTTGTTGCCAGATCTGAAATTCCTCTTGCAGAAAGAACAAGGGAGTTCCTCATCGGACTCTAGCGGAAAAGAGTCCCATGCATCAGCTTCACAGCCATCACGCATCTACGGAAAAACAACCCCTCCTGGGCCCGCAGCACCAAGGCCGGCGGACAACATGTCGTGGGAGATTTCACATCCATTCCTGAACACGCAGATTTGGAATTGTGTACGCAAAGGCAAAACCAATTTTCTCGAGATCTTTTCAGGAAGTGCAAGGTTCAGCCAATGCTGCGCACTCACAAGGAGAGACATACGATCAGAATCGAGACATCATTTGTCAGATTCCTCCTGAAATGGGATATCCGTCATACATCGGTGCACGCATGAAGAAGCCTGCATCGCGGCGCGCAGATGGTGGAACATCCTAGATTCGGCACTTCCATCCTATGCACTCGTGCCAACACAAGCAGACCGAGGCAATTCTTATAGGCCTGTGATGTCTAGATCCATATTATGGCTGTCATTCATGCTACTTAGTCTTAACTGTTTTTAGCTGATTGTTTTTTGTGTGAGAGAGGCCAACATGCAGATAAAACCTTAAATAAGGGTAGGTTTCGTTTTGTTTTTGCTTTGTTTTGTTCTTGTTGGGGGGGGTACCATAGAAGTATATTTATATTTATACACTACCTGGAGCCCCGAAACACCACTTTGTTTTCGGTCAAAAGGCATATTTGGCCTGTTTCTACACGTAAAGTGTTTTTTTTCATTTGCCTTGGTTGCCCTTATTTGGCGGTATAAAACCCGTATTTTGTCGATAAAATATTGACAAACAAGCAAAGGAAACCGTATTTGGCCGTATGACCACTTTTTTTCGGGCAAAGCCTTTTGACCAAAAGAACAGTGTTTTGGGGCCCCAGGTATGGATACACATTGTATATTTATACCAAACCTCAGTTGCCCCCGCTGATCCCCGCTGTAAAAATCAAACATTAGGTGCCACGTGAAGGATGCAGTTCGGAGTTCGGGATTCGTCACCTGCTCCAGGGTTGACTTCGGCATTTGAAGATTCGGCGGTTGCAATGCCGACACCTGAAGTAAGGGCTCTCCAAGGTCCCTGTCTGAAGGCTCAAAACCATTCCCTTAGGCAGAAACCATCTAAGCTGAGGCGCTGAGGCCCCAAAGGGCTACGGAAGAGCCGTTGACATGGAACCCAACCAGCCCATCTTTTAGAGTCGTATTCTGGTTTGGGAAATGGACCCCCTTTTCGGCTTGTGAATCTGAGCCGAGAAACTCCTTCTCCGGACATGGGATCGGAGAAGAACCTTGACGCCGTGAACCGCTCCACCGTGAGCCTTGCCGATGTGCCCCCCGCCGATTGTTCCGCCGCTGCCCCACCGGTCAGTCGTCCTCCGGCTGATCTGGGCGAGTCCAACGGCGCTGCCAAGCTCCGCCTGAGTGATGTGTCCAAAGGAATGGTCAAAGGGGGAAACTTCACACATACCCACCCCTCGTTGCTTCCTTTTGTGGAAATGAACACGAGTCTTGCTTTTGCACCTGGGAAGAAAGAACACGCATGCAAACATACACAAGCAACTCGTTGCACTTCGCACCGATATGCTCCTGCGAATGGGTTGGTCTACATGAAGGCGCGCATCAACACGCAAACGTCGTTGCTCAAAAGACCCCGCCATTTTGACAAGTTAGCTCTTTGCCGCACCTTTGATCCTGCCCCGAACATGTTGCCACTGCAAACCCGGCTATAGCCACTGAGTAAAGCGTATATAATTACCCCATTACCATTCCATCACCCTGGTGTCTGTCTTAGAGTTTCTCCTTGCAGGCTGACCAGTATGCGTCATACACTGCCAGTACGTAACCACCAGGGGGGGAAACGAAAACCATCTTGACAATCGGCCTGGGTGTTTAACCAAAGGATCTGTGGCGTTTTGTGGCTAAATGTCGGGGTCTGTCGCGTAGGGAACCCATCATAGGCTGGATGACAAACCCCTTGGACCGTGCCACAAAGGGATCACGGCTAATCCATGGCTGTTGCCACTTCTGTGACATTCCATAAAGTCATGAAGTCATGGGGATTCGAATCAACTTCATAGTGGCCCAAAGTGCAAGTTCCGCAGCCATGAGTTCAAGTTTCACGGCCGTGCTGCTTCTTTTGGGGGCTTCATGTGTATCGCAGAAAGTGGCCATGGCCATGTCTCTTCCAGAAACCGGGTGTATAGTTCAGGTTTGTTAGACTTGACGCTGGGTGCAAAAGTTCGCCCTTGGAACGGGAAACCGAAGGAAACCCGTTAAGGAAACCTCATCTTCCGAAGGGCTTGCTGCCTGGATTTCCCCAAATCAAAATTGAGCAATTTACAGGTGGTTTCCCCTGAAACGATCGCCACTTTTGGCGGTTCCAAAACTTCAATTTGCTCAAGCCCCCTGGAAAAAATCCTATTTTCAGTAGTGCCAGATTCCCATGGACCCCGACAGGGGAAACCAACACCCATTTCCGCAAAAGGAAGAAATGAGAAGCGTGGCTAGTCCTTGCGCACCCCTCCCAGCTCTCGAAGACGAAAAGCCGAGCGCGCGGCGTTGGGGTGCGACTCAATACCCGAGGCCTGGAAGTCGAATCGGATGTTCTGATCACATCAGATGAGGCCGAAGGTATGCACTCGTACCAAAAGGACTGAAAGACTACCCAGAAAAAAGAAAAAAACTAAGAAGAAACAACACACATACCAAAAGGACCAGCCGATGTTTCGGGGGAAAAAACAAAAACGAATGGAACAACACCAGAACAAACTATGAGCAAGATCCCATGCTTCATGGTCAGCTGGAGGGTCCATGTATGTGAGACGCAGGCGTGAACCGAGAGTGAAGAGGCTACCCTCCAAAGTCTCGCCTACCTTGCACTTGCGGACATCTAACATGATGTGGGAGCTGACAGGCCAAAGCTCAAAAGAACTCTTGGCACAGCTCCGATGCCCAGTGGATGTCCATGGGAAAAATGGCCTCCTTGTTTCGTTTGTTGAGTTTAAAGGGGAACCCTTCCCCAAGACAAGGATAACAGGACGCCATTGGGCAACTGGGTTACACACATGATAAAGACACGAAGGGCTTACATCATTCTGACACCACCCCAACTTTCTCCGGAGGTGCATAGTTCTCGGTCTTGCTGTAACAGTGCAAAGATAAGCCTTAGATTCCGTTTCCTAGGGTCCAAGTAGCTGTTTCAGGTGCTTAGGCAACGGGGGAACCACTGCGGGCAAAGGATGACAAGGGCAACCAAAGCCATGAATCCTCAGCTGAAGCGCCACTCGAAGGGTTGGCCAAGTGCTTGCCCAAGTTTTCTTTGGGCATATCAAGCCAAGATGTCAGGCTTCAAAAAATGGTCATCTACTACGTATGCTCGGGCAACTTAAGGACTTATAAGTGGTTTATAAGTTTGATAAGTTAGTTATAAACTAGTTATAACTTGTCAACTTCAACATAACTTCGTAACTTGTCTATAACTTGAACACTTTGGCCTAGGTAAGTTACTGTGAACTTAGTAACTTCTAACTTAGTTAAGCACTTCATGCCTTGTGAAGTTACAAGAAGTTACGAAAACTTACGCGCAACTTAGGAAGTTATGGTTTACACTACATTTGTCATCTTGGTTGCTGAATTGCATTTTGGACATGCAATTTGTTATGAAAACGCGCCAAAGCTCTTTGTCGTCAAGTGTTCTTTGGCCGCTTCTTGGCTCAACCCAAGCGGCGATTTTGAAATAGGGAGCCCAGGTTTGCAAAGTCGATGGCGTCGAAGTTACTCAAGCAGTTGAGTGCCTCGCAGAAGTTTTTGAAGGGTTTAACAACCCTTCCGAACTATGCATCTGTGCGCCAAAAGCAGCAAGATGCGGTCAGCAAAGCGCTGGCCTGCGCCACGTGCTTAGCCGTGGCTGAGGCAACCGCTTTCATGGAAGCACTCGAAGAAGGCCTCTGGGAGTCCACTTGGATGGAGGGCGTGAAGGTGCAAGTGTCTTCCATGGTGGAGCAGGATGGGGAAGGTTCGGCACCCCGCAAAGCCATGCAGGATTATCGCTGCCTGCCACGGTATCTCAGCCAAGAGCTGTGGGCAGTCTTGCTCGATGAGCAGCAAGAACGCGCGGCAGCTCTTGAGCGACTGACGCACCATTCTGCTAAGCTGGGCCTAAGGCATCCCACGGAGGGCACGCTGGCCATCATGCTTGCAACGGTGTGGTGTGTGGGCTCTCAGCAGCCATCTTCCAGTCAGATGTTTGAGCTGCTGACCCAGAATCGGCTTAAGATCAAGAAGCTGCTCGCCTCGCGCCCGCAGCCTCCTAACTATTTGCAGGTGCTACCTGCGTTGGTTGAGGAGTTGCCCCGTGAGCTTCTAATTCTTGCGTTCCCGGAAGGAGCACCGGCCCCTTGCTCACGCATGGATGAGCTGTCGGGCAAGGCTGCGGCGTGGCCGCTGCGTAAAACTTCGCGCCTGACAGGGGACCAGGGGGACGGGAGCAGAGTGGCGGAAACGTCCGGTAGCACTGTCGCTGCTTTGGGCCAGTTCATGGCGGCGATGGCATCCGGCTTTCAGGGCGCCACGGCCAGGGCGCCCGCGCCAGTGCAGCCGCGCATCACCCTTTTGTCTCCGCCGGGGAGGACAAAAGAGCCTCTGGCTCTGCAGGACGGCCCGCTGTCTTCGCGACCCGCAGAAGAGGTGGAAAGCCAGCCGTTGCGTCCTGGGCAGCCGTCTTCGATAGGAGGTCAGCCCACGCAGGCCACGGCTGCACAGCTTGGCCCAGATGCCACGCAGGCGCACGCAAGTTCGAAAATGCCTGATCCTGCGTCAGTTTTGGATGGCATGCGACAAGACTTGCTGCAGACCAGGCAGCAAGAACAGGCAGATCCCCCGGCACACAGGAACAAGGCTTCGAAAAAACCGGCGGCCAAAGCAAAGGCGCGCACCTTGGCGCTGAAGAGGCCTGCCGGGAGCTGCTCGGCACTGCGGCGCCCGGCCGCATCTCAAGCGGCCGTGGGGTCACAGAAGTGCCAAAGCTCCACGCCGCTCAAGCGACCTGCTCAGTCTGCCGCAAGCGAGCTCCACGCTCACAAAAAGCAGGCTCTACTCAAGGTAGCGCCAGCAAGTCTGGTAGCAAGGCATAGCAAAGGCTGCAGTGGCTGCCGCTACACGGCATACTGCACGCCAAGCTGTTGGCGAAAGCGGAGCGTTGAGGTCACATTTTGAGTTCAGATGCGCGCTGCGATTGCTTGTTGTGAACACTCGGGGGTGAGTGATTCCCATGTCCGTGAGTCGAAAATTGCACTGGCTTCGCATTGCTTTGGTGCTTTACGCGTGTGTCGTGTCGTGTCATGTAGACGCAACATGTTCTTCTGACAGGCTGCGCTATTGTGTTCTTCTCCCGCTGGCCGTTTGGCTTATAATTATGAGCACAGTCCTGCATGCCTTGCTTCGGAGGAGGAGGCGCGCTGTCGGGTGAGGGCTTTCTTTTGGGGTGTGAGACAAGGGTGTAGCCACATGCAAAAGTAAACCCCGACAAAAGGCCACACATAGGACGCAGAGGCATCATCAGGGCGCCTGAGTGGCATGCAGTCGCTGCCGGCCGCGTCGTGGCCCAGACCTGCGTGGTCTGTAACGCAGACCTGCGTAGTCTGTGGAGGCACCTGCGCGGTGCCGGAAACGCAGACCTGCGCGGTGCGCCCACAGACCACGCAGGTCTGCGTCTCCGGCACCCCGCAGGTGCGCCCACAGACCACGCAGGTCTGCGTCCCCGCAGGTGCGTCCACAGACCACGCAGGTCTGCGTCTCCGGCACCCCGCAGGTGCGCAGGTGTCCGCGTGCAGACCATGCAGGTCTGCGTTCCGGCAGCCCGCCGCCGATGCTGCAGACCACGCAGGTCTGCACCGCACCCCGCAGGTTCCTCCACAGACCACGCAGGTCTGGGCCGCGAGCGCCAGGCAGGCTGACGCCGCAGCTGCGGGGTGCCGGAGACGCAGACCTGCGTGGTCTGTGGGCGCACCTGCGGGGTGCCGGAGACGCAGACCTGCGTGGTCTGTGGATCCGTAGCCAGATGCGCGGGGCCATGGTACGAACTAAACAACCCCCCCCCTCCCCTGCCCAAAGCACACAGCCTTATAGACTTCTTTGGAGCTCGTCAAGATAGTAATCTGAGGGAGTACTTTGCTTCGATTTTGAGGTCGCAGCCGACGAGGAAGCCAAAGCGACCTCAACTTCGTACTCGGAGACTGAGGAGTCTGGCCAAAACAAGCCACCAGTCTCCCCAACCAGTGACGCAGCGGACACACCCCCTGCGTCTGAGCCGGTGCGACCAAAGGAGCCAGCTGAGCCCCCAAAGACCTCAGCGTGCGTCACCCGTGGCAACGCCACCAAAGGGAAAGCTCCAGCTGGGGCGCCTGCAGGCCACCGCCAGTGGTGCTGGAGGAAGCTTGGCAAGGCGGCTGCAGCCCAGGACCAGCATACCTACAGCAATCTGCACTGCATCACCTGGCAAATGTACGAAAGCCAGAGCCCTCCCTGCCAGGACTGGCGAGCGGCGCAAAAGCCTGCCGAAAGGCTCAAAAGGAACCGGGGCAACCAAATGTACCCTGAGCGCCAGAGCCAGCCTGCAGCGTCCGCCCACAAGGCGAAGCAGGAGGAGCCGGACTGCAGCCAGCCCAAGGTCAAGCGCCCTGCTAGCGCAACGACCACTCGGCGCAAGAAGAAGGACAAGTCCAAGCGCAAGAAGGACAGCAGCTCTCCTGGCAGCCCTTCGCCAGCGCCGAAAAAGAAGAAGGAGAAGAAGAAGAAGAAGAAGCTGTCTTCTTCGGATTCGAGCGCTGAGCCGCGGCAGAAGAAGCGCAAGGGGTCCGGCTCACTGCAGGGCAAGATCATCATCAACATGTGATGGCCCCTGGCCTATGGCTGCGCTGCTGCTGTGGCGCGATCTGCATCGCTGCTCGCGAGCTGGCGGCGCGATCCGCGTGATCGCAGCTCGCAAGCTGGCGGCGCGATCTGTGCGATCGCTGATCGTGAGCATGGCAGATCTCCTCCCGCCGAGGAGAGGATTTTTAGACCCATGGCCAATGGCTTTGTACAGCTTGTCTACAGGCATAGGCCGGACACCAGACTCCATGCGTGGGCAAGACAAAAAAAGCGCGCTTCGACATGTTGGCTCGGGCAACTAAGAGAAGTCATTTCTTGTTTTTATTGTCCACACTTGAAGTGCGCACTCTGTTTGGCGGTGCGTGCTCTTGGCTCGGTTGCGCGTGCTGTTCGGCGTTGCGCGGCCGTCTGATTTCGCTGTACGCGGATTGTACGCGGAATGTACGCGGCTCCGACGATCCTTGGGGCCCAATGTACGCGGGAGGAAAGGATGGGCGGGCCGCGAATGTACGCGATGTACGCGGATGCGACAGTCACAGGGATCGTGGGTTGGCCTTGGCAAGAATTGCAGACTTTGTTTTTGTACGCGATGTACGCGGGCCACCGGCCAATGTACGCGGATGTACGCGGATTGTACGCGGCCGCTCGCTTCTCTGTGATTTGTTGCGATCTTGTGTGAGTTGCGTTCGCCTGCACCTTCCGCTATAGCTCACTGTGTTTTGCCCGGCGCTGTTCCGTATAGCTGTTTGGCACAGTAGGTGTAGCGGGGCCCCGTTTTGTTTTCTTAGCGCTTTTCGCGGCATGGCAGCTGTCAATGATGGCCACAAGGCGTGCACCTTCTGCCGCCGCGAGCTGCCAGCTAGCGAGCTGAAGGATCACGGCAGGCGCGTCCTTTGCCCCAGCTGCAACACGGTCGAAACCATGTTGCGGCGCAATCTGGACGGAAAGCCGGAGCACATGCCATCCGTTGATGACGCGGAGTCGGTCAAGTTCTTCGCGCACTTGGCGGAGCAGCGCCAAGCGTGCGGCGGTCGGCTGAATTGGACCACTGTTCGCGCTGGCCTGATCACTGCAATCAGCGACAAAATCATCGAGAGCCACACCACGGCAGTCGGAGGCGTGTTCAAGCCGAAGTCTGTGTGGGAAAGAAAAGGCTACACGACGCAGCAGATCGAAGAGTCCCCACACGAATGGGACCCTATCCTGGGAGACACGCACGCGGTGATGCTGAAGTCCGTGTGCCGACAGACAACCGTGCAGAACGTGACGAGCGCTGTGCTCGAACACGAAAAGCGAGCCACCGCCAAAAAGAACAAAAAGCCCAAGGGCGGAGCTCCTGCAGATGAAGAGGCCTTGGATCTCGATCTCCCTCTGCCCCCGAAGGCTGAGTGCAATAGCACGAAGTCTGTCACAGCGGAGCACAAGCGACAGGCGCAAGTGGCTAAAAAAGTCGCGAGCCAAAACACCAAAGCCGCAGCGCTGGCTGCGAAAGCCGTGAGCTGCCTCCACCCGGTTTGCGCCGCGCTGGAGAAGTCTTTGGCCTGCGTGGCCAAGCGTCCCTCGGACGCAAGTCGGTCTGGTCTTGAGCAAGCGTTGACCGACAGCAAGGCAAAGCTTACATGCTGGCTGGCTGCCTGCCGGGATCTTCTGGTACAGCACGAGCAGGAGAAGCCATCCCAGGAGCCACAGGCGCTCGCCTCGCTTCCCTTCACGGCCGATGATCTCAAGCCCGCTTTGGCTTGTGCGCGAGAGGTGCTCAAGTCTGTTAAAGTCAGTGCGCCGGCACGCAAGCGGGCGGCGCCCGAGCAGGGGGATGGCCCTGCAGACGTGTCGGCGCAGCCGAAGCGTCGGCGCGCAAAGTGAGGCGGGGCTTTTATAAAACGCATGTCGCAATAATTCAGCACGTTTGCTTTAGTCCTGCGTCTTGTGGCGTGACTGCGCCGATGCAGGTGTTGCCTGGATAGCGTGTTGTGTAGACGCGCGCCGGCGCCGCAAGACTTGCATTAGCCTGGGTATATAGAGACAAGTCATCGCAGCTCTGGCAGCATTGTGCCGCGCTTTTGACGTTTCGGTAAGGGCCGCAGTCTGTGGTATAGCTCAGTCCCCTCAAGCAATAACCGCTGCAGAGGATGCCATTGGGTTTAGGGTCATGAAGCGAACGTGTCTGCTTGTCACACTACACTCAAAGCGAAGACCTATACATACAGCGTTTGCTTTTCGATTTTTTTGCTGTTTCTCAAAAGCTATGGCCAAAAGACCACGTGATCCTCGCAGCACCGCCAGTGCCGCAAGCCAGTTCCACACGCTGCGCCAGATTCCATCCATCGGCCCGGCTCAGTGTCGCCAGATCGTTGCGGTGCTGGACGCGGATGGGCGGGGCACACGCGTGCAGCAACGACGTGATGAGGTGCGTGGCGAGGTGATGGAGCACCTTCAGGTCATGGACCTGCCGGCCAAGGATCCCGCATCCAAAGTCCAAGTCAGCTACATGTCTGTAGCCGGCGTGCTGCAGGCTAAGTGCAACGCTTGTCCACTGTTCCATGACTGCCTCCGCGCAATAGCCCAGCAAAGAGACAACCAGCTGACGCTGGTGGTGTACCTGGACGAATGCACGCCTGGCAATTTGCTCTCTCCCGACAATGCTCGGAAATCCAACCTTACGTACTGGACCATCCTCCAACTGCCGCATATTTACCTTGAGGACACTTGGCTCACCTTGTCCGTGAGCCGGACGTCAGAAATCAGTGCTTTGCGGCATGGCATGGTCACTCTCGCTGCGGCGCTACTGCGAGCTGTGCGGGCGGAGACAGTCAGCGGTGTCCCGGTGGAGCTTTCTGGCTCGGCGGAGCTCCTGTTTTTCGACCGCGCGCTTCTTCTCGCAGACCAGAAGGCCTGCGCGCTGCCACTGGCTGCAAAGGATCTTCGGGTATGAAGCCATGCCTGAAGTGTGCCAATGTTATGAACACTGGCTACGGCAACGTCCGATGGCACGTGACAGTGGCCGAGCCAGACATAACAAGCTTCGTGCCACAGACTCAAAACAGCCTCCGCGCTGCGATTGACCACCTGTCAACCATGCCTACGAAAACTTCCCTCGGCGAGGCCGAAAAGCTCCTGGGCTGGAAGCTGGAAGAAGCTTCTGCCTCTTTTCTTCTTGCTCCCGACATGCAAGAATGGTGCGAGCTAGATTCCTGCACGTTTGACGCAATGCACGCGCTTTGGTCCAACGGCATAGTGGGGCAAGAGCTGGGCTACTGGTACACAGCCCTGCGCCGCAAGGCTAACCTCAGCCTCACAGACATGCGGCGCTACGTAGAGCTAGGCTGGCATGGAGTCGGGCGGGCGCGGGGCATAAACCTCTTGAGTCTGTTCACAGTCCACCTTTGGAGGGAGGGGGCCGACTTTCGAGGAGATGCGGGCCAAGCGCTGTTTGTGCTTTCCATTTGTGTGCAGTTTGGCGAAGACATTGCCATTGGCCTCTGCGCAGACATGCGCCGGGAGCACTCCTCTCTTGAAGCGTTGCACCGCGTGTGCTTGTGCGTCCTCGAAACGAAGCGCGACACTGCCCATGGCTCTCATCTGGCTCGGCTGCAAGCTGAGCACGTCAGAAGCTTTGCGGCTGTCTACGGCGCTGATAAGGTCCGGCCCAAGCTGCATTATTCCTTGCACTTGCAGCAGCAGTGCTGGAAGTGGGGTCGCTTGGTTGACTGCTTCACTTGTGAGAGAAAGCACCGCGCTTTCAAACGTGTCGCAAGAAGGCAACAAATGCTAGCACGCTTTTCCCAGCAGTGCTTGCTCGAGTTAGCAAGCGCTGAACTCCGCTCCAAGCAGCCAGCCAAGAGGCTTCTGTGGCGCCTGGACGGTCGGACGACTGAGAACGTGGACGTCGGCACTGCGCTGGGCGCCACTGCTCCAGCCACCCTGGCCCCGCGAGCTCTTGGCCCAGACACAATCTCAAGAGGGGATGTTTTGATCCCCTCCCCTGCGGAAGCCTTTGAAGTGCTTGGGGTAACCTCCGTGGACTCGCGCATCCTTCTGCTGATCCACGTCTTGGAACCAGCAGACCTTCATTTCAACACGACCCGGTCGGGACGATCGAAATGGACACGCGCGAGCACGCTTAGATTGCACGCTGTCCATATAGAAAGTGTAGCGTCAGCGCCTCGGGCCATGCACATGCGCGAAGAGCGCATTGGCAACACCACGCACATCTGGCTGCTCGAGTAGGAAAAACGGCCTCTGACACGCTGCCGGCTGAAGAAATTCGTGATCGAACCCACCATGGCTGAAGAAATTGGATGCAAAGCGCGCTATAAAAAACACGTAAAACACAAACGAACATGATAATGCGCAGAAGCTGAGCAAACAAGTTAAAAACAGTTAAGTAACTTATAAGTAACTTATAAGTTCCGCCTAACTTCCCTACAGCTAACTTTCATAAGTTCTCTATAACTAACTTATAAGTCCTTAAGTTGCCCGAGCATTCTAAGTACTAGCACGACACCCCACACAGCCCCCTCCAAGTCTCAATAAAAGAAGAAAAAATCATTCGTACCACTCATGGCTTGAAAGGAACACTTAGCACTGACCAGAAACCCACATTTGTTTCAGTTGGAAGCCGTCCATTTCAGCGAAGCTCCCCTTGACAGGACTCTTCTCACTCGAGCTCTCTAGGATTGGGCCGCTGGTGTCCTTTTGGCCCTTACCGAAGCTTTGCCTTCTGTTTCCCGCGAGGCAATCAGAGTCTCGCCATACCAAATGGGTGGCTCGCCTTCTTTCGGAGTTGGCACCCCACTTGTTGGTGGCTTTAAACCAAAAAGGTGTTCATCCACTTTTCTTATGTTACATGTTCCTTCTTTTTTTTGGGGGGGGAGGAAAGGGGGAGAAAAAAATCAAGTACAAACACGTTTCCTTGGTGCCGGAGGATATGTCCCCTCAAAAAAAGGAAGACGCTCCCCGACGTTTTTTTCACCGGCCTCAGGTCCGCTACCCCGGTGAAGGCGACCGGAGCCTCAGCAAAAGCGGCGAGTGGACCCGAAGCTGGGATGGTACCCAGATCGGGGTGGCGATCCCCGATTGGTTTCGACTCAGAACTCGTTTCCCTGAGCTTACAAGTGGGTGGGATAGGGCCATGGGAAATCCATCCGGTTCAATCCAACCACTAAAATTTAGGACACCTAAAATGGGGGTGGTGAAATTCCTCGCCCCATGGGATGCCATTGGAATTTCGCCGTTGGACTTTTCAGATTCTCAAGTTGGAACAGGTTCATGCGGAAAAGAAAAAAGGCTGGACGGAACCACCCCTTTCCCTTGGGTATGGATTATAGAGTTTCAAGAACTCTCACTGACCACCTAACGAGGCCCTTTTTTTGTTGAGGGGGGGGGGTGAGATTTGGGCAAACCCTACTATGAGGGCTTTCCTCGGGTCACTTCCGATCGGAAGGAAGCTTCGACCACAATCCTCGAACCCAAGAGGGCTTGCCCACGGGGAAAGATACAGTTGCAACTTCTGTTGCTTGGCCCTGAGGCCCTAGAACGACAGACCAGGAAAGAAGCCCCATGCCACTGAGCCCGCAACTAAATACGCCGCCGGCCCCCTTCTCCCCCCCCCCCCCCCTTCTTCCCCACCCCCCCCTTCCCTTCTCCCCCCGCCCCAAAGCTCGCTTCTGGTCCCCAAAGGTCCAAAGCGCCTCAGTTCTCCAACTCACAGCGTGAGACAAGCCCACCTGCCACCTGAGGCGCCGGCCGTAGACAGCCTCGGTTTGCAAAGAGCCATTGGCTGTGGTTGTCAAAAATAGGACAACCCCAAAATGGAACCCTGGTAAATGGAAACCTGGACCCAAACATGCGGTCCCCTGGTAGTTTAATTTTGACCCATACCCAATTTGCAACGGATGGGAATGTGTGTGAAACCTGATCCGAAAGCCTCACGAGGCCTCCTTTTTGAAAAAGACATTTGAAGTGAGCTGCCCTGGGGTTTAAGGCCATAGGCAACAAACAAAATGCACGCAAGTATCAAGAGCTTGGGTTACTCTGACCAGCGGGTTGGCCAAGGGCAAACATGTTTCTATACAAGGTCTGCTTCCTCGCCTCACCATAAATCCATTCTCCTTCTTTTTAACCTTGGCTATCCGAAAGCAGTCGTCCCTCGTGCTCTATGAAGCGATTCATCACACAGCGGCTGGGGAACAGGAAGAGGCCTAAAGAACCAGAAGTTGGTCGCTGAAGCTGGGGCGCTGCGAGAAGGCTGATGCCGCTGATTCCCGCCGACGGCCACTGAACCGGAAACAAAAGCAGTGGCCACACACACCCCTCCCTCGCCCCCCCGCCACCACACTGCCCACCCACGCCAAGAGCCAGTTGTTTGATCCCAGGAAAACCTAGCCCCTGCTGGTATCCAAGGATAGAATCGGCATCCAAACCACAAATGTTGCCCCAAAGGGCATCCACTCATCTTCGATTTAGGTTGTGAAAGTTCAACCCCCCTACAAAGTGGGAGGCTTACTGATACGAGATGCTGACATTCACTGACACAAGGGAACATGGCTGTGTGTGGAGATCCAACAAATGTGGTGTCCCTTGTTGCTTTGCCTCAACACTAAACCACAAAAGGGTAACCTTGACAAAACGCCTGAAGGGACCAAGCACGTCAATTGGTGTCTCCACCCTTGGAGCTCAGAACTGCTCACCACATGACATCCGACCAAACATAAAGATGAAGAAGCGAAAGAGCTGAAGCCAAGGTCAACCACAAGTTGAGGTCCAACTTGGGGTAGCTGGTAGCTTCGCACAAACAAACTTAGTTCACAGAGGCCGCTTTCTAAACTGACATTGAAGTGTCACTTCCATGCCTGATGGGAAGGTGATTGACATGGCACCCAGAAAGCCGCCATTTCAAGAAAGATCCCATTTGTTGGGGAGTCTCTGCCATGTTACTTGTTCACCTCTTGAGTGGATGGGCCAAAGGGTCCAAACTTTGGATCTATCACCAAAATGGGTCTTTTCAAACAAACTCAAGTCCAGGAACTCGGGAAGGGAGATGCGAATTTGCAGGGATAAACCAAACCAATGTGCCCCACGGGTAACTTGGGCGCCTGGCATGGCGGGCGCCAAAAGCCGCGATCGCCAGAAACCAAAATCGGCTGGTGGCTCTCTCCGGAGGCAGATGTTTGACTCTCCGAGATATAAAGAAAAGCAGAACCCATTTTTTAAAGCACGCAAAATACACATAATAATAATAATAACAACAAGAATAAAAATATACAATAACAATCATTAATAATAATAATACTCATAATAATAATAATAATACTATACATCCCAACCAACCCGCTTGGACCGTGTGAATGGGTTCGAACTAATGGGCGTGCTGTTCTTTTAGGATGCGATACAACAAACGGTGATCGTCTTTTTGGTGCAAGTGCTCGGAATCCGCCTGTTCGAACCCGTCCAACACATTCTCCACTAGCGCAAACATCCAAATATCCGAACTTCGACTGGGGTCCTTAGTTTATAATATTGACTAAAGACATACCAACATTAGAAATGACCAACTATAGACCTACTAACAAAAGACGTACTATAGTTACATAGTTAAATCATTGCCAACTTGTCTCTAAACTTCGATACGCGATCCAGAGCTTTCACCTCGAAATCCGAGTAAATCAAAATCATGTTCAGGAACGATGGCCAGTGTTGCGAAACCTGCACTCAACCTCCTTGTTGAAGATGCCTTCTGTCAGGACCCGTTGTGTTTGTACGGGGGATCATAGTGCTTCAACTTCGGGACCCCCTTTCGGATGGCCAAGAGAGAAGCTTAACTCAATCAATTGGCGGACAATGGATTTAGGGTCTCTTTTCGGTTTTAAAACCCCAAAGGTTTGCCCCATAGAATGTGCCAAAACGCGACAGGGGCCCAATTCGAGAATCCGAGAAATCACCTACCAGGTCTTAGTCCATCCTCAAGCCCAAGCTTGACATGTTTTCACACCTGGAAAGAAATTCCGATCACCTTTGAGGACCTTGGCGAACCATATTGGCAAAAACCCAAAGGCTAAAGCGTGATAGCTGCTCCACTCTGCACCAAATCTCACAGAACTGAAATAAGGAATTCCCTCAGCAAGGACTTGATCTTCAGCCTACATCTTGGGCAAGCCCGTGTTTCTTATGATTGAAAGATTGAAAGGTAAGCCAAGGGAGGGAACGAAAGTACAGCGGGATCAGAGTAGAGGGCATTGCCTTTCTGTGGGGAAGCATTCTAAAGGGGACTGCGCCAAAAAGTTGGAGTGTGCTATCTGTCACTCAACTGTAAAATCCCCCCCGCCAATCGCTAAATCCGCAGTGCACACTCCTCTCTGCTGCTTTTGTTCAAACCGCCGGAAGCGAAACTCGCAAGCTCCGGCCGATCTACCTTCGGCGCACATCACTAAGGCGCCCAGACGGCTACCTCGCGGGACATGGTGCACGGAGGTTTGGTTTACCCGCTTTTCGTAACCTGCGTAACCAGCGAGCCAAGAACTTCCCCGGAAATTGGCCGAAAACAAGTTGATGTCCCGCAGCATGTCCTTCGCCGGCTTCTCAGACCCCCATCTCAGAGGCCGTAACAAGGAAGCCAAGGGTTCCAGACCCGAGCCTTCTGTGTTCTGACTGAGCTCTGAAAACCTTTCTCGAGGCTGGGTCATAGAACATGGGCAACCACCTGGAGTCTCCAAGACCCTTTCAATGGGGTCAGTACCCAAAACAAAGGGGTCATGCTCACAGTTTTAAAGGGTCGTGGAGACTCCAGGCAAATCAAATTGATCAAACACCTGATTCACCAACTCTCCAAGCACTGGGCATTCCGAGCTTAAATGGTCCAGCCCTAGCGACTGTTTTGAACTCCAGCAAATCTTCCAGCGCCTGTGGAGAGCCGTCGCCTCACCGCCTCCAACCTGCCGAAAATGGGGCAAGGGGTGCCATGGCTGATGGTCCTTCCTGGCCCTTTACTCTGGCAGCCTAAATCAGAGCTGATGTGCATGTGGCATGTCATGGAGAAACATAAACATGTGCTTGGTTCTGCTTGTAGACCAAGCGAAGGTTCTGCCCCAAAACGAAACAGTGTTTCGCTTAGCAAGCAAACTGCTAGCTCCAAACAGAGGGGACCACCTGGTTGCGGGTGTTCAACGGAAAGCCAATGCAAACACACCACATTGGCATTTCCCCTATTTGTGGACATGAACAACATTTGCCATGGGCAACGTGAAGGAACCTAGCAAGGCGAAGGCAACTTGGCGCAAGTGTTTCGATACTTTACCTGCCACTATTGCCATGGGCCAGAAGCACGAACGAAAACCATTGAGTTCAAGGCAAACATCTTTGTAGGTGTCTGTTCTATTTGTTTTGAAGGTGCACCTTACAATGTTGTCCTTTGAAGACAAACAATATGTTGCTGGTTGACTTGAAAGAGCGACCCGCAAACAAAGCGACGAAGGAGCGGAGCCCGTTGAAAAGCTGGGGATTGAAGGAATCCAAGCGGCGAAAAGGGAAGCCGGATCAAAGACGCAGGGGTCAGCCCCAGTGTTTTGGGAAAGGTCCACAAATGGGTGCGTCTTTTCTTTGGAGCTGATACCCTGTTTATAGGGAGACCAAGACGAAAACCGGGTCCCCTAACAAACACACAGCCAAATAGCCTATAGCTGGACACAAAAATTACACCACCGAGACAAGCTTCGGGTCTCAAACAGATGCTGGGACAAACCTCACTCTTGGCCTCCTCCCGCGTTCTCTGCGAGCTTCTCCAGCTCCTAGGCTTGCCATGTGCGCGCACGCAACAGCTTGAACTCGACCGGATGCCTGATCGCCAAGACAAACTCACTCCCCAGAAAGGTCGTGAAGCGTGTTCTGTGGGTGGCCTCCAACCAGGCGTTTTGTTTCCCCTGACCCTGCTGCTTACCAGCTGTATTGCCCACGGTCAAGAATGCAGCCCCAGTAGTGGACGTGGGCAAAATTGCAGGCTTCAGTATCTCATCTCTTGCCATAAGCCAACTTGGATTGCCAAATTCAGGCCCCAAGAAAAATGGAGAACATCCTCTGCATCCTTGTGGGTTTGGGGATAGGAAGGCCTTTGCGAGAGAACTCTGGGCCCATCCTCCGGCACGGACTGGTTGGCCTCTTTCAGCACGGCAATCAGTTCCTGCTCCGCTTGGAGACCGCGGTCCCAGGGCCGTTTGAGTGCTCCGAAAGGGAGAAAAAAAAGAAAAAAAACGAGGCCTCATGGCTTTCCGTAGGCGGGGATGTTTGCAACCAACCAAAATGTGCAGCCCCTCACGGCTTGATTTAGGGAAAACTCATATTTCTACTGGTTGCTTCTAAATTATTTTCGACCATCGTTCTTTTCAATCAGCGCCTGTTTACCATGGGTTTTGAGGGCTTCCTGAAAAGAAGGATCCCTGCAAATGACTTACGCCCATGACCCAGTTTACCAGAGTGTTGTCATCCTTCGCGACCCTGCCAGCCTTCGCATGCTTTGCTTTGTCAGCGGTGAAGAAGGTGTAGGCAGACCCTGAGCGAAACCCGGTGAGCCCCAAAAACCCGAAACAAGTCCTAAACAACAAACTTCTTTTTGGCGCTCTCGCCCTCTTCAAGCCGATGCCCGAGCTGTTGGTTCTCTAAGTTTGGGCACATCTCAATTGAGTGGCTGTGCATACCGAGTAGTACTGGAATTGAGCTCTCCAAAGAGTTGGACGCTTCATATTGGGGGCACAGTCGAGTGGCAGTCTTCTTTCGGAGTCCCTTTCAACGCACAAAAGGGTCACATAGGACATGTCCAAGGAGCCACTTATCCAAGTGGATTTGAAAAGCATGATAATATGGCCGCACTTGGTTGCTTCTCAAAACGCAAGGCCATTTTTTGAAAACATGTTCCTGCTATGTTCCGTGGATGGAAGCGGTTGTACTGTACCTGCTCGTTGCTTTCAACCAAAACCAGTTTGTGCATTGCTTCAAGATACATGGCCTTGAAAGCTAAAGCTTTGAATTGGTTGCATGAACCACTCAGTACAAACATCCAACAAAAATAGTAATTATTGCCTGTGCATTAGGTAGCCAAAGGAACCACCCTTCAGGCGCTAAGAGAAACATGTGGGTGTGCCTTTTTTTGGTGGACTCCACAAGTGGTGGTTGTTATGGTTTCCCCTTACCCTCCAAAAGACGAGCCACCGATGTCTGGTTGCCTACGATTGTGGGCTTGCCGGGGACTCGCAGGGAAAGCTTGCCCTCTTTTCCACACGGACGTTGACTGAGTTCTGGACATCCTACAAAGGCAGCTTCAATGAAACCCCAGGCCAACAAACCAAAAAGGAGATGGCCTTTCTTGGGGCTGCCTTTGAAGCAACCCCGTCATCAGATCCATTCGCGGAAAGGAAGGATTACCTTCCCAGACTTGAAAAAACAAGGGTGAAAGCAACTATCAACGTCCGTCAACATCCAAACATTGAGCTCAGTTCCCTTCAAACAAATGCTCCCCCAACACGTCAGGGACTGAAATAAACGCCAGTTTAATCAAACAAGATATACTGGAACCATTACAGTACCATCCTCCAAATACGCCTCTGAATTGCGGCTTCAAGGGAAGCACCCCCGCAAGAGTAGCTTTAAGAAGCTCCATTCTCTTTAATTACTAGATCCATCTAGACATCCCTTGCACAGCACAATGGTTGATACCCCAATTCAAACCAAAGCTTGCAACCAGCTGGCCCCTCATCCTCGCATTGGCTTCACGCTTACGAGCCATGCGAGCCGCGCCTGATGCTCCGGCTCTGCCTGTTCGCCCCACGCGGTGGACATAGTCCTGAGACTTCCCCAAATTGGCGAACTATCCAGCCCAGTGCTTCCAGGCGTTTCGCCACTATAGTAGGCAACCCGGTACACCTATTTACGAAAGTGGCGAAACACCTGGAAACACTGAGGAGGCTAGGAAAGCCACAACCTCTGGAAAAGGGTGATTTTTCCCCTGTCAGTGTGAGTCGAAGGCCAAACAACACCTCCAGCCATTTGTCACCTGAGCAACGCTCTCGTGGCCCAGTTTTGCTGCTAAGGCCTTGAACCCCTCGAAGGGCGCGAGAGGGGGGGGAGTGGTGTCCTCCACTTGGTTCGGGAAGTCGTAGTTGATGACGTACCTGGCAAGCTTTGGTTTCGTTTTTGTTGAGTCAACTTACCTTCAGGAAACCCAGGACCACAGGCTTCCATGACTTCTGGGGTGCCGCGACAACTGGGCAAACACCTCTGTTCAAATACAGCGAAACAAATACTCCGCTGAACAGCAACTCCTGCTGGATGCTGCTTTTGAAAGACTAGCCGCTGTAAAACCCAGAGGCAACTCTAAAACAACATCCTCCAGCACCAATTTGGAACGGTGACAATGGTGTAAGGAAAAGCAAAAGCAATCCAAGAGGAAAGCAATTGTTTAAACCATGACGAGAGCAACTGGGTGCAGGATCAAAAAATAATTATTTACGGGATCAAAAAGAAATTATCGACACCCGGATCAAAAACAAATTATTTACAGGATCAAAAACAAATTATCTCGCCTGGGGGTGCCAAAGCGCTGTAATTTACATCATTTTCGGGCAACAGCGCGCGCATTTTACGGCTCCAGCTGTAAAATAGACACTTTCCAATACAAGCGCAGTACGCGAAGGTCACTTTGGCAGCTCCAGTTCGAAAATCACAACTTTTCAGATACAAGCGCAGTTCTATCAACGAATCTAGCATCGGTTAAATGCCTGTAGGGTTAATGTAGGTTGGGTTTCGGGTGGGTTTGGGGTGGGTTCAGGCTTGGTTTAGGGACGGTTTAGGGTTGGTTTAGGGTTGGTTTAGGCTGGGTTTAGGGTTGGCTTAAGGTTGTGTAGGGTTGGTTTCAAGGTGGGTTTGGGGTTGGCTTAGCTTGGTTTAGGGTTGGTTTAGGGTTGGTTTAGGTTGGGTTTAGGGTGGTTCTAGGTTGGCTTCGGGTAGGTTTAGGGTGGGTTTAGGGTTGGTTTGCGGGTTTAGGGTGGGTTTAGGGTTGGTTTGCGGGTTTGGGTGGGTTTTAGGGTTGGTTTAGGGTTTAGGGTCGGTTGAAGGTCAGTAGTTTAGGGTGGGTTTAGGGTTGGATGAGGTTTGGTTAGGGTTGCTTTAGGGTTGGTTTAGGGATGGTTCAGGCTGGGCTAAGGCTTGGTTTAGGGTGGGTTTAGGTTTGGTTTGGGGCTTGAAAGTTGTTTAGGGTTTTTAGGGATAATTTAGGGTTGGTTTCGGGCAGGTTTAGGGCGGGTTTAGGGTTGGCTTAGGTTGGTTTTGGGTCTGTTTAGTGTAGTTTTCGGGTGGGCTTAGGCTGGGTTTAGTGCCGGTTTACGTGGCTTAGGGTTGGTTTAGGGTTGGGTTAAGGGATGGTTTAGGCTAAGTTTACGGTGGTTTGGGGTAAGTGTAGGGTAGGGTTAGGGCAGGTTTAGGGTTGGTTTAGGGTTGGTTTAGGCTGGGTTTAGGGTTGGCTTAAGGTTGTGTTTGGTTTCAGGTTGGTTTAGGGTTGGTTGGGTAGGGGTGGGTTTAGGTTTAGTTTAGGGTCTGTTTAGGGTGGGTTTAGGGTGGGTTTAGGGAGGGTTTTGGGTTTGTTTGCGGTGGGTGGATTTTGGTTGGTTTAGGGTAGGTTTAGGTTGGGTTTCGGGTTGTTTTAGGTTGGCTGAGGGTAGGTTTAGGGTAGGTTTAGGGTGGGTTTAGGATTGGTTTAGGGTTGGTTTAGGGCGGGTGTAGGGTTGGTTTAAAAGTTGCACAGGGTCGGTTTCAAGGTTGGTTTGTAGGTTGGTTTTGGGTTGGTTTAGGGTGGGTGTAGTTTGGTTTAGGGTCGGTTTCGGGTAGGAGAGCAGGCCAGGAGACCAGCAGACCAGGAGACCAAGAGACCAAGAGACCAGGAGACCAGGAGACCAAGGACCAGGAGACAAGACACAGGAGACCAAGGACCAGGAGACCAGGAGAGCAGGAGAGCAGGGGACCGGCAGACCAGCAAAAAGCAGGAGAAGGAAATCAGCAGACCAGGAGACCAGGAGACCAGGAGACCAGGAGACCAGGCGACCAGGAGACACGGGGACCAGGACACCAGAAGACCAGGGACCAGGACCAGCACGACACATGGGGACCAGGAGACCAAGGACCAGGAGACCAGGAGACCAGGAGAGCAGGGGACCGGAGACTAGGTCTCAATAATTTGTTTTTGATCCCCTAAATAATTTTTTGTTGATCCCCAAAATAATTATTTTTTGATGCTCATCCCAGAGCAACTGGTGGCTAGTTTCGGGGATGCCTTCATAGGGTTCCACAAAGGACCCCTGCGTTGATAAGCCCCGCCAGTAGGCAACCCACCAACAGCCGGGCAAATTCGGAAGTCTGGACACGCGCCCTCTGGATTTTGCGGGTTCCCCCAGATAAGCGTGCCTTCTCAAGGGTTGGCACGTCTGTTTGTCAGCCTTGGCTCTGGCTCGATACTTTTAGGCATCACCAGTTCAGAGGCATCACCAGCATCAGCAGCAGCACAGGCATCACCAGCAGCCATGGATGCGGATTTGCACGTCGCACATCGCCAAACAAAACAGACGATTTTGTTCCGGGCCTTCTCCACATTTTGCGGGCCTTCTCCGGGTTTTTTGGGCCTTCTCCGGGTTTTGCGGGCCTTCTCCGGGTTTGCGTTCTCCCCCAACCTCTGCGTGCTCGCTCATTTTTAAATTTCATGTTTCTAAAAACATAACAAAGTTGAGAAGGCACTGTCCACTTGGGAAAAGCCTATGGCCAACAATGAGGTACCTTACAGTAAAAGGCACATCGGCTTTTCCCCGGGGTATCGTGCCTTCTCATTTTTGTTTCTCCGGGCGGTTCCCCGGGCATCCTAGCTGGTTTTGGACCACAGGGGAAACAACAGGGTTCCATTTCCAGTCCCAGCAGCCCAGATTGCTTGCGAAACAGCGCCAAAAGAGAAAGAGTACTCAGTGCGTTGAGCCTTCGTATGAAGGGGGGGCAGCTGGGAAAGCAATCATCACGCAAATTCATGTCTGGGTATAGTGCCCTTTAGAGCGGTTCCAAGCATTGAGAAGGCATGGTCCCCTGAGAATCTTCCCGGATGGGGTCCAGACCCTCGACAAATGATTCTGCGAAAGCAGGCCCTGTCGCGCTTTCAGCTCCCATACGCCACCAGGGGAAATACTGTAAAATGGCTACCTGAAGGGAAAATCAAAGGACATCAAAGGGAAGCTCTCCGGGAGAGCAAAACTACTGTCACCTTCGGACTTCTGGAGGAACGCAATAAAATCCGGGGTGCTTGCGTTTTGGTAAGGACATGATATCTATTTTAGGGGGTTCCTCCTCTGACGAGCAGGGTCCTCGGAGTAATCCGAGGTAAGCAATACTAGGGGCACTTGATGTCTTTCACATCCAGCCCCCGAGAGGCCAGATCCGTCGCCACCAGGATGGGGGACTTGCCTGGCAGCCAGACAAACATGTCCATGCCCACCAAGTTGCTAGTCATGGCTTAAATAACATCCTACAAATTGACATGGACCCCAAAAGGAAAGGTCCAATTCCCGAAAGGAGTTCCTCTACACACATTATATACGTAGTAGCACTTAGAGGCCTCCAACATGCCTTTTGGAGTTGTGAAGGAAATTGTTTTCTTTGTGGTTCCTACAGTGAATGTGGGGGAGTAGTCTACCCACCTTTTGGATATGGGATGCGCTTTAAGCTCAATTGCCGCGACAATGTTGTTGGCACGGAGGGCAACGTGTTACGGGCCGGGTCTGGATCTCGAGGTCCCGATGCACTCACTCGACAAGCCATCACCACGCCTTCTTTGAACTCTTTCAGGACCCATTCTCGCTCCTGAAGGGAGCAAGACCAAACAAGGAGTATCATGCTGGTTTCATATCCATACAAATTCTACCCACGACACAAATGCGCCGCCCATCCTCGCTCGGGGTTTGGACCAGCTGGGTTGCATTGTGTTTTTTTCCATAGAAACCATTGTTTTTGGTTAGCATCGAGTTTTCACAACCCACTTCCGTGGATTGGCTGAAAGAAGGTTCCTTTCAACGACTGCAAGTCTGAGAAATGAAACTCATGGACCTGACAAAGCCTGGAATCTAAGCTTTTGTGGGTTTAATGCACAATGCACAGAATTTACTTCCATACGAAGATCAACATGCAATCCCAAATTGGTGGTTTTCTTTTGGTTTCCCTTTAAAACCAAACAAGAAGGGAACCTAAAAAGACACAGACCCATGTAATTGCTGTCCTCCTGCTTCTTCTCCCCGTGAATGCAAAGGGCTGGGAAGCCACCGGTCCTGTCGATCCAAGCACCGACAACGAGATGCCTCTGAACAAACAATCGGACGGTGCCGTGCTTCGGGTTTTGAAGGGGACAACCCAGGAACCTGTTTTGCATCGTGTCCAACCCAAACATAGAAACGCATGCGCTTCCTCCACTCTCAGGAATGCTTCCCATCAAGTGCTCGAAAACCAAGAAGCAAATTCCCTTGAAAGGGAACCTCTGTTAGGGGCCCCCTGTCAGATCGCACCGCCATTTCGTGTGTCCCCCTCTTCAACGTTTTTAGCCCCGCGGTCAAGCTGAACCTCGGGCCTCATTTCTCGGGTCAGCTCGTCGCCGCCGGTTTTGGTCTGGCAGAAGATCAGAATCTTCGAGCCGTCCATGACCTGCGAAACTGTTGGGGCCGAGGTCTCTTCTGTGCCAACCCCTCAGCGAAGCCCCTAGTACTCGATCATCTATACGGGGACGCCGTAACAGCTGCGGTGGTGCAGGCTGAAAACAGCCCACAGTCTGAAGAAACGCCAAAGCAAGAAACATCAATCTAGAAGTGGCACCTAGAGGTCTATATCTGGTACATATCTATAGATTCCAGAGATACCTGGTTTCTGGCTACCTAGTCCGTGGCAACTAGGCGCCAGTCCCTGACTACTCTGACCCCGAGTGCCGGCCTTTTCCAGCAGCCTCTTCAGGCGGCTGCGCTTGTCACTCTCCTCGCAACAAGTCAGCTGGGTTAGAACCTTTGCCCCACTGCCCTTCATCCAAAAAACGGCCACTTGGGTGTTCAAAGCACTTGGTAAGTTGGTTATTCCCATGGTTACGAGGGAACGATCACCCCAGTTGCCCCATTCACAATCATGGCTATATCCTACTCACCTGATGTTTGAGCACCCAAGTATTTCCAACTACAAATTCAAAGTCCACTTCGCCCCTAGTGCTCCTCGGTTTCTGGCTGGGCCAATCAAGAGTGCAAACCCAATGGCCCAAACTT
Source organism: Effrenium voratum (assembly GCA_963377175.1). Lineage (NCBI taxonomy): Eukaryota > Dinophyceae > Suessiales > Symbiodiniaceae > Effrenium > Effrenium voratum. Next base: position 76,785 of record CAUJNA010000281.1, read on the forward strand.
GCGAACATCCCAGAGCAAACCTCCACTACGGACAGCCGTAAATTGGAGCCATCATGGTCTTGTCCGCCGCTTGCTTCCCGAGGCTCTCAGCTTGCTTCCCAAATCAGAATCCGGGCAACCGCAGCTGCTTTGAAGTACATGGTGGGATTGTAATCACCCTTTCCGTACCAAAGCATACCCTTCAGCGAAACCAGCTGACCTACCCAAAGCCCGTGTCACAAGCTGACAGGCTTTCAGACAGCAACGTTTCAACAAGAAACTAGGGCATACTTTTTATCACAGCTAAGTAAACATGCTTGGCATTGAACTCACCCTTTCCGTACCGGAGTATACCCTTGGACCATCTCGGTTGCTTTCTGCTCCCCTGCTAAAAGTAACTTTTAGTGGTTTAATCGAAACCCATTGGTTGGCAGAAAGTTAAAGTCTTAACATCCCTTGGCAAAATACTTGCGTCTTTTCGGGTCTTTTTGTTTCGCCCAGATCCAACCTGCACCACCTCCACGTACTGGCGGATGGTGTGCGCCGTCCGCAGCTCTGTGGAGCCCACGTTGATGTGCACCGGGTCCTCAGACGCCGTGCCTCGTCTTCGGTTTGGTACCCTTTCCTCGTTGTGGTGCAAAGGGAAACCAAAAAAAAACCAAAAACAACTAGCATAGGTTTTGGTGGCTTTACAGGGAAGCCGACAGAAACAAATGCATTGTTATGTTTTGGTCCTTTTTGTGTTTTGGGGGGGGCGGGTTTCTCAAGACACGCTCATCTGGGGGTCCATATTCTGGGATATTTTTTGAAGTTGCCAGAAGGCACGCCCAAAAGAGTGACTTTCCACAGCCTAAACAGAAATCCTTGGGAAAGACTATATAAACTGGCCCAATACCGGGTCAGGTTTATGAGCCTCTTCACCTCGAAACAGTTGAGCCACAGAGAGTGAGTGGCTTTGGAAATCAACTGCCACACCCTGCCACTCACAATCAAGGACACGAGAGTTGCAACAACAACACCGAAACACTTCCCCGGAACACTGCCCCCGTTTTGGTCTGGCCTAGTCTTTCCCAGGGGCGTGTTTTGGGGCGTGCTTTTGTGTTGCACCCTGCAACTAACGCTGGGAAATTACTCTAGCTTTCAGTTGCCATGTCGGGTCAGTTTACAGAATTCAGGATTGAACAAGACCCCATAGCTGTCGCTGTTAAGGAATCGAATCGCAAGTAGTAGTACAGTGTTGGCATACCGGTTGTGCCTTAATGCTACGTAGCATGTGTCGCAATCAACAAATGCACAACTGTTTCAGCACGTAACCTTCCACTTGTTCCTCCATAACTGGGTGAACTCAAAACTAGATCAACAGTCAAGAAATGCAAAGCTCTGCGACAGTTTCCGCCACATGCCGACTCCAGTCCACTACCTGAGGAACAACAAAGAACTTGTAAATGGGAGTATCACACTGTCTCTACTCTATGTTCACGGGGGTAAAAGTTCTCTTGGACCACCTCGACTCTGCCACCAGTGGTGGCTCGGCCCCAATCAGCTCTGGCCTTCTGTCTGCGGTGTGAGTATTTCTGTTGAACCCTGAGGACGAGTGTCGGATTTCAGTGTCTTTAGACTTTCGTGGGCATCGCCTGCATATTTCAAGGGCCGAAAATATTCGAATGGGAGTGTGGTATACTTGAATTTCAAACCCAAGTTGAGCCACTATTATAGAACAAACAACTTGCAAATAAACAACAACCAACTGCTATAGAAGCTCGAGCGCAAAGAAACACTCCGCTGTTCCTTTGGGGGTCAAAAGGGCTCCGTCGTAAACTTATTTGTGCAAGATCCTCTAGGGTTGGCAGGTACTAGGCAACCAGTTGGGAAGCCACCTTTTCAAACCTATAGTTGGAAACTCCAACTAGTTGCCTGCTGCACAGCCACCATTTAGAAGCTGTTGCTGAAACATGCTGCAACATCCTTCCTACAAATCATTCTAAAGCACCGCAACCCAAAGGAGATAAAAGCAAAGGAGTAAGCTCTTTTCTTCTCCCCCCTCAAACCAAACAAGATCGAAGGTGCTGGGAGCCATAACCAATCTTCCCCTTCCCCAAAAACAAGAACGGCTTCAAGACCACGGTTTCCTCACGGGAAACCGGAAATGGCGCTCCTCCTTGCACAAATCCCGGGCGAGCTTCTGCACCTCACAGGGCTCTCGAAAACCCACAAGGCCTCAACCTGGGATATAGTCCGATATAACTTGGCGGCTGTTGACCCCCCCCTGCAAAAAGTTTCTAACTTTTTGGGGGTTTGGTGGAAAACACCTACAGTACATTTCCCAAAAAGTTAAAGTCTAAGATCCAACCCAATAGCAGTCAAGATAAATAGGTTATAATAGGTTGGTCTCCTGCTGGTTTCCCTTTTACACAACCCAAGGGGCCCCCAAAAAAGACACATCCAAATATTTTATTCACAACCGTTTTGGAGAAGGGCAAAGATGAAGGCAATTAACACACGGTGACCCAGGTACGCTGTACATCTGCAAAATGCCTGGATGGGCTCCAAACTGTTGAGCAAATGAAACAGCCACCGAAATCTGGGCGGCCATTGCCCCCCTGCCTAAACAGTGCAACGTTTTGCTCCCCTCATCGCTCTTGGTGAAGATACCAGTTGGAGCAGTTAACCAAACAGTTCAACCGTTTACTGGTTCGAGGGGCAAGCGCATATTTCTCCACAAGTTATTCTCACCTGCAAGCAGCCAAGGAATGTCGACGGAGCAATGCATCTTGGAGATGGGGCTTGTTGGGGGGGGGGGTTCCCAAAGTGCACAACTTCTCTCCTTCATCTTCATTGCCTTGTCCGTGGTTTTCTCGTTTTGGGGCTCTACTGCTCAGCTGTGCTCCAGTGCCCTCTAGTCAGGGGGGCTTAGGGTGAGATTGGGCTGGTTTACCAGGGGCCGGCTTGGGTTTAGGGCTGGTTTAGGTGTAGTTTCAGGTTGGAGCTAGAGGAGCACTAGAGGAGCAGTGGAGCGCTGGAACAGCAAAGGGAGCACCAGAAGATGACTGGTCGAGGAGCACTAGGGTCTAAGAGGAGCGCTAGAGGAGTGCACTGGAAAAGACCCAACTGTCGGGGTGGGTTGGGTTGGGGTGGGGTGGGGTGGGGTGGGGTGGGGCGGGGTGGGGTGGGGTGGGGTGGGAAAGAACGGCCGCAGGAAACTCTTCAGATTGCCCAGTCTTGCATGGTGCTTCGATGGTCGGGTTAGCTAAATGGCCAGTAAACCTACTCGGGGTTTACTTACACGCCACTTGGCTAACTCCAAGACCATCTGAGGCGGGAAGGATATAGCCTCTCACGAACTAAGGGGGCCATGGTATCACAGAAAGTGTCCGTGAAACCCGATTTCTGACAATGGCTGGGATTCAAATAGCGGTCTGAACAACTTTTTGGGGTGTCCTTTTGGGAACACATGGAGCCGCGATCCACAGTTTTGGGGCAGCTCCCCAACACTTGAACCACATTTGCGTCAACCTCCTTTGGGCTTCCCTTCAGAGGGGACAGCGGGTTGGTTGTTTAATCTAAGGCCCTCCATGGTTAGAACGGGTTTTGGTATACTTTAAACTCCCATTTGGTCATGAAACAAAAATCCCCAAAAGGACACCCCTTGTTTCTAGGTTTGTTTGTTTTTCTGGTTATTATTGATACCCCATTTTGTCATGAACAAAGGGCTTATTGGCCATTGACCCTCACACCCAACACATTTCGCTCCCTTCCTGAGCTCGGGACATCTCTCGGCCACGTGGCGCTCCACATCAAGGTCTGCCGATCTGGGCGAACCTCGCGCTGCGACAATTTGGAAAAAGGGGGCCTGATACGGCTGGGCGGCCCGTTTTCGGATCCCCCGCTAAAATGGACTAACTTTTGGTGGGTTCAATGGAAACTACCACTAAACACTAAAATGCCAAAAAGCTAAGGAACCGGATGGCTGGGAGCCACCAAGGACGCGCCCAAATCATGCATGTGAGGGGCAACTACTGCAAGGTCCTGAATCAATAGAAAGCGACTTTTCAAATCGAAATGGCGTCTCAACAAAACAAGCCATCTTTCCAGTCTTGAAATAGGGACCTCCCACCACAACGAGTGGTGTGCCATTGAATTCCCTCTAAACCATCCCAACAAAGGGTCCGAGCTTCAAACACGTAACCGCATCTAAATGAACAACATATTGGTCTTGGAATACAGGGACTTCCAACCCCCAACATTGTACTTTCCGTTTGTTCACACAAACTTTGAAAGAAGGATCCACACCCCAACAAAACACATCTCCCTTTCAACAAACCCGATTTGGGTGCCCTAAAAACATGGGACACACACACACACGTGCAACACGTGACCCGTGGCTGGAGCACTGCCGCTCCCGGCTCCCGACCCTGTCGCAACCGTGCCTGGGAGCAAATCTTCCTCACCTGCGGCTCGAATCCCATGTCCAACATCCTGTCAGCCTGCGACGCAAGAGAAAACTCACACACACACATTTCCCGAGTTTTTGTCGGATGGTCTGAGGATCAGTCACCATCTCGAACCCAACCCCGGTTTCACAAAGGTCAGGCAAAGGGCCTGGGGAAAATGAAGGGACGTTCGGTGAGAACGAGAGGCGTCTAGTCCTTTGGGAAAAATCCAAACAGGTAAATGGCTAGAACCACGCTGAAGTGGCATCCTTCTATTTTCGAACAACGACACCTAAAAGGACATAAGTTGTGTCATAGTCAGCCTGTGGCTGTCAAAATTCCTGATTAGGGGTCCATGACCGTGACTTGACACATCTGTCATCCCATCCACTCGAATCTGAACCGAGTGAATCAGTTTACAATCGGCAGTCGCTATTGTAGTATGTGTTTCTCCTAGTTCAGCATCATGTGACTGCTTCGAGGGTCACGATAATCGAACACATGTTTGCTGGAGGAAATGAACAGCAAAAAGCATCCGGGCAAGCAAAATGGGGCAACACAAGAATCTGGCAACAAATCGAGCAACAAATCAGGGGAAAAATCGGAACTCCGTTTTTGAACATGGTCCCCAAATCATCCCTTGTTCAAAAGCCAAGGCCGAAAAGTCTCATCCAGAGGTAGCCGGCAAGAGCCGTCCGCTTTAATCTGACTGTTCCGAGGGTTGCTGTCATGTCAGGCTTTAAGCACGTGCTGGGAATGTGGCAGAAAGTCTTGGCAATACTTCATTGAGAATGGGCATACTGATTTAAACACTGGGCATCTGAGAGTAAGTCGTGGCAGTGCACTCAAGTAATGGCACTCAAGTGAGTATTGGCAAGTCGAAGTAGAACCTAAACCCCCCCGCCCCCCGCCCTCGGTCCAACAAATCACGCGCCCATCGACTCCTCGATTTGTTCCAGTCAGGGGGCACTATTAATCCAAAGGCAGACCCCACTCTAGAACCTGGTTGAACCATTGAGGCCCGGGGTGCAGACAAAATCTCCTTTCAGAGGGAGCCTTCTGTGGGGCTCTGTCTTTTCTCGCTTTTGTTGGAGTGTGTAAATTGCAGCCCCGCAAGTTGGTGCTTAGCTTGCAAACGTGGCGTCAGAAAGGCGGGCCTGTCTTGGGAGGGCCCCTCCATTCAGGGCTTGGCCCCCCGCGAGTCCCATAATATGCATATGTATATACACTGCATTTGGGTTTCTAGAGTTTTTCACCAGCCATTGTCCTTATAGTTGTTGCAGGGTGGTTGCCTTGATTACCTTTGTTTGTCAGAAGGTAGGATCCAGTTTCCTATCGGTTCCCTTCAATATCTCTAGCAGAAACATCACATCCCAGACCCCCAGTGCCAGCCACCTAGGGGACATGTCTTGCTCCCTTCATTTCAGCGCATCACAGGGCCATCCAGGGGCTGCCAAAACAGGCAAGCATTGACGCTCATGCGCCGCGCCTCATCTAAAACCAGGTAAGTCACCCTTTTCAGGTTGGTGTCACCTGGCGACAGGAGGCAATTCACAGACTACCTGCCCCGCACGAGAGGTCACAAATGATGGAAAAGAAACTGGGGTTCAGTCGGAAGAGGTGGGTTTAACTGGGCCCTCTTTGTTGCCACCCAGCGTGGAAAATTGACCTCTGTTGGGCCAGGTCCCAATGTGTACGCGGTAACTACTTCAATCAACATGCCAACAGGCACTTGTGAACACGAACTGCGGCAGCAAAAGGCACCTATCCCACCAATTCTTTGGATACTTGGACAAACGAACAAGCGACGATACGGAGGGAGCGCGGACATGGGGAATTCCCTTGGCGCCATTTCCCATATCAAACTTAGTCAAGGTGCATTTAGGGGGAATCCTCCCGTATCCCTGGTTTTCCGGTATCCCTGCTAGTTGGCTTCCCTGAGATACGGTGCGTGCGAGCCAAGGACATGTTCTCTCTGTGGAAGTCCGCCGACGGCGCCGGATTCTAAGAAGTCGATCAGCCGACCAGGAGTCGCTATCACAATTTCCACCTGAGCCGCGCGGCAGACTGAAGCCGATTGAACTGCGCGCAGTTAACCTCGAGCCTCAAATCTCTCTCTCTCTCTCTCTCTCTCTCTCTCTCTCTCTCTCTCTCTCTCTCTCTCTCTCTCTCTCTCTCTCTCTCTCTCTCTCTCTCTCTCTCTCCAAACGGGTGGAACTTGTTTGACCTTTCAGGTCGTCTTCCCGGAAAACGTTGGAAAAGGGTGAGTTCTGAAGAAAGCACGTTCACGGGTTCACGATAAGAGCCTAAATAACTACAATTAGCATGGCGGAGTGCTTTAAAACCAGTTAAGCAATTAGTGGGAAGAACAAAACAGTGGATTGGCCAGAAAAAGTCAGAACTTTCCATTTACCCCCAAAATGGTCTTCCCCAAAAGTTTAAAGTCCAGCAACTCAGGAAGTTGAGTTACTACTTGAGTTGACCACCTCCAAAGGAGGGAGCACCCAACACATAGTCACGCGTCTGATGCAAGGGATGCCGAGCTTGGCACACCCTCTCGCAGTTCTCTCTGCTGAGTGGATCTGGGCACACCGCCATAACCTGCCGTGGACTGACCGATCAGCGACAGAACACCGGAATAGTCGCCGCTAGTTACCTTGTCTTGTCTTGTCTTGATATGCGTCTGTTCCCGCAAACTTGTCTCAAAAAAACATTGAATTTCTTGTTGGTTGCTGTTGATTTGGTTTGGTTTCTGAGACTTGCTCCTGATCCTCGCGATGTGGGCGGCTTTGAAGTGCACAGCCCAAACTTGCTCATCCGAAGTTCGGCCGTGGAACACTTCATGCCAGCCACTCTTGCGACCATTTTGTCTGCCCATTTATTTGTTCGGCAACATCCAACCGGGTTCACAAGCACAAATTGGGTCCCTGTGGAAAATATTCGGAAGGTGTTTCTGGTCCACTTCCGAATCTTTCATGTGAAGCCAACAAAAAACAATGCCGAACGCAAGGACCCGACAAATGGAAGGCACCCAAAGAAACCTGCGGAAGCCACAGGCAACCTGTGACAGGGATCTACTCAGGAACATGGACATGAACCAAGCGGCAGCAACCAGCTTCGTTTTTTTCTGGTAACTCTCCCCAAGCTTCTACCCAGGTTTCGAGTGTGGCTGGGCCTCGGCGGATGAACACTCATGTACCTATTGTCATTTTCACCAGGGATACAGGGCTTTGACCCACAGCCGTGTAGAGTTGGTGCCCCTGTGGGTGTTAAACGGAAAGCCAACAGGAAAACCATGGCAGCGTCACAGCAGGTGTTCTTAATCTTCGAGCTTTTGCCGAAGCGATTGCATTCCTCCTGGGCAGCTCGCAGGTCGCTTGGGCCGTGCTGTCTTTGGTATGTGCATTCAAGATCTTCGCTTGCATGGGGCACCCCTTTTGGGTGGCAGCCAAACCACTTGTCTCCGGCACCCGTCCTGTTGAAAATCATCAAACCAAGGTTTGCCCAACATGTGCCACAGCATTGCCAGCAATGGCACTTTTTCGCTTCTCTAGGAACCATTGCAATGGTTGTCCAAGTTTCCCACTGAAGGAAAACAATACCCGGAGTGACGCTAAAGTACAGAGTGGATTGGTCGGGGTGTTTCGAGCATGGCACACATGAAGTGCTGCACCGGGCAAATATGGTGATATGTCTAGTGTTCTAAAGGTTGATTCCCCATGCTGTTCCACCATCGTTCTCTCCAAAACCGGCCGTTTTCCCTGAGTTTCCGGAGGTTTTCTAGAAAAAAACTCCCTGGAAAGAATGGGGAAGGTACCCCTAGAAGTTTCCTTGCAAGGCCCGGCTCTTCTCCTCATTGACCAAACGTCGCTCCGAAAAGCAAAGGTTGTGTGTTTGACGCTAAATTTGGTTGAACGCTCATGGGGCATCAAAACCTGGCAAAGCTCACTGAAAGCAGTCCACCCTACCTTTTTTTCTTCGGGGACTCTTCTGTACTCGATTGCGGCTCCCGCATTGCACCTGAGCATCGACCCATTGAAGGAAGACCCCTTTCAATAGCCATAAGTCGCTGCCCATATAAGAGCCTGTCTCTCAAGATATGGAAAAGCCGCGAACATTAGGCGCAGTTTCCCAACTTTGTGTTTGCTTCAAAGCCACCCGAAAGGGGGGCTCACCCCAACAAACCACAAGCACTCAACAATCAACGTTTTGCCAGTCCTATGGAGCTCCAGAAATCGGCAATCTCTTTCTTGGAGTGCTTGTGAGCTTTGTTCAAAGACCCATATCCTGTGTCAGGCCCGTATCCTGTATCATGAGAAGCAACCCCGGGGTTGCTAACAAATAATACACTTCTACAGTTGTTAATTGGATCCGATACCACTTTTCAGACTTGTGGTAGCCTCCACGCTGCACTTGGGGCTCACTGTGCAAAAAATAGCCTGGAAGTCCAAACGCTGATTCCAAATTCTTAAACATGGCATTGTTGCTTTCTGGGTGGATCGTGGATAGAAGCAGGCTCCTCTGAACACGTTGAACTTGTCTGGTGGAGGGATGCGTGTCATCTGAGTCACAATCAAAACTCGGTGTTCAGATCTTCTACCCAGAACCACGTAAAGAATTACAAAGGCGGATATCCGCACCCGTATTTGGCTGGGATTGTCCCTTACCCTCCACTTGCCCGGGCTTTTGTGACTCACCTGACTGACTCACCTGACTCACTGGCTGACGGACTGACTGACTGGCTGGCTGACTGACCAGTCCTGGGTCTGGTTGGCCAGCTCCCTGGTCGGCGCCATCACTAGCACGATGGGGCCGTCCCCCCTCACCAGCTCTGGCTGCGCCTATGGGCGGTGCCGCGAATCTGTGGATCCACCCCTACACATTGAAGGAGCAGTAAAAGAATACTAAAAAATGAAACCAACAGAGTGAAAAACACATGAAATCCACAAAAAGAACCCATGCAAACCCGTTGTTACACAGTTGGATCCATTCAAATGGTGTTCTTGTCTCCCGCTAAGCCTCCGGGAATTTGTGAGAAACACCCAATGAGCAACGGTCAACAGTGCCAGGGTTTGCCCAACAGGACTTGTACAAGTGAGTACTCCTGGGTTTTGTGGGATTTTGCTAGTTTCTTCATGCAGCTCCAAAGGGAACACAGACATCCATACACTATTGGAATTTTCGAGCCAACCAACAGCTTGGAAAAATGACACCAACCTCCAACATGTCCACTTTGAGAACCACCTCCTGCACGTACCATATACATATATATATATATACATATACACATGATAATCTGTAGATGTGTATGTATGTGTATGTATGCGTGTATTTGTATAATATATGTATATATACACATATTCCACACGAAAGAGGAACTCAAAGAACATGAGCCAATGAAATTCCAGAGTTCAGAATTCCCCTCCCCGAAGTGACCTTTGTTAAGGTGGTGCCACACAAATTTATCCGTGAGTTGCACAGTTTCTGGGGTGCCCGATCTAGGTTTGCATCAGGAAATTGGGGACAGGGGACATGCCCAGGAATTGGTGCTGAAGCAGCAATTGTAGCATGAAGTTTGGCCAAGGAACATGTTCGAAAGATGCTTTTCCCAAAGAACAGGACGCCTGCCCTAACTGAACCAGGCAGGATGTTAGAACGACGGGTCTATCGTGGCGCAAACCAAAGGAACCGTCCGCCCCGGGAAGAGGGACAAGTTCATAGAACCTACCAGCACCCAGGTCCCAATCACTGCTTTTGGGACAGAACTCGGGATTTTCGACACGGATGAACAAGCTTGGTGGGACCCGGGTGCTGGTAGAAAGTATTTTCTGAGGCGGATCCTATTCTTCCTCCTTCTGCCAACGGGACCCAACCCTTTCGAGACCCCAAACTGCCGCGGGACTTACTCATGCAAAGCAGCAATGAAAGTTCAGGTCACCGGTGAAACAAAAGCTGAACAAATACAAGCAAAGACCACCTCTCTCTTAGAACGAAAAGACCAGCCGAACAAACAAAGGCAAAGGTCTGTTATAGGTCTGTTTGACAAAAAAATAGTTACCCCGCGAACAACTTCTAGGCTTGGTCCAGCGGTTTGAATCGGCTAGGACCCTTTCGACAGCCGGAAGCGTTCCCAAGCGCGACATTGTCAGCCAGTCGATATGGGTGTCTGTTTTAAGGGGACCACCAAAATGGCCAATGTAGAAAACAACTTTCTCACCTTGGAGTTCCCTTCTTGGGGATATGAATATGGGTTTGTCTTTCTTTGAGGGTAGTGCTTCTTGTGTGTTCGCTGAGGGGAAACCCACAGGCCAAACTAAAAGGGAAATGGCTGGCTGGTAACTGAGTCTGTATTGTGTTTTGAGGGTGCCCCTAAAAAGGATAATACACTTTTTTCGAGATTGCCGTAGGGGTTTTCAACTCCTCCGTTTTCGGGGTTTTCAACTTTTGAGTCAGAATCAAAACCTGGTACAAAAACGGGGAACCCAGAACCATGTAAGGAATTGAAAAGACGGCCGCACCCACTTGCGGCTGGGACCGTCCCTTACTAACCTTCATCTGCCCAAGTTTTGATTGTGACTGATTTTGAGGCACATCGTTGGGGATCCAATGAACAGCCCGTGCTGAGCGCGGCGCGTTAATGTGTACAATGCCAGGCAAAAGGAAGGCCAGCGTCTTGCCAGACCCCGTCTCCGCGATGCCCACCTTCAGTCTCTCACGGACCCAAGCGGACCCAAGCGAGAGAAGCCAAGAAAAATCTACCCTCCCACCAACTAACATGGGTTTGTGCAAAAAGGCCCTTTCCAAGAGGAAAGTAGTGTTTCCACAGGGGTCTGTGCACTTCCATGTTAGTTTGTGGGAGGGTAAACCCTGTGGACGGACAAATTTCAGAACCAGTTATGCGCACTTGCGCCCATTCATAGGGTCTCATCCATCTTCGCTGGTGCAGGACTTCGTTCCAGAATACTCAGCTGCCCACTGGACCTACTGGCCCCGCACATGGGACCTTGACGACCAGAATGCAAACGTGAACCCAAAAGGTTTGAAGGTCGGAGTGCGACGAGTCCGAGGGGTAACATCCTATCAACTAACCTGAGTGATTCATCAACCTCCCCCTCCTCCCGACCAATCCCCCTATCAATACCCCCCTCTATTCACTCCCCATCAATTCACCCAAGTGACTCATCAACCCCCTTATTCATCAACTTACCCCTTAAAACTCCAAGCCCTGGAAAAGTTAATCTTTTACAGACATATAGCCCATGTTACCCCCAAAAAGTTGAAAAGTTGTGTTTTTAAGAGGTAAGTCAACCGCCCGGGGTCCACAAATTCGTACCAAAAGCCCCTGGCACCTTCTGGGCGCCCCTGCCATGTCCTTGCCAGACAAGGCGATGGGCCAGCCTTGCACTTGAATGGGCCTCACGCGTAATCTGTGCCGCCCCCACCCCACCCCCTTTTTGGGGCTGCAAGCAGGGTATTCGATTCTTCAAGACCCCGTAGAGAGATTTTGATTGTCACTCACCCCCTGCAAAGATGGACTTATTCAGGTGTTCAGGCCACTTAGTAAGTTAGTAGATTGTAACTTATAACCATGGTTTGTAGGGACTAACCCAGTTACCCCTGCTAGAACCATGGTTATCACCTACTTACTAAGTTGAGCATCCAAGTAGGTCCAAAATGTGCGTTCTCCGATTGGCTTCTGTTTGAAATACCAGAAAGGGTACGTGGATCATGGTAATATCTTTCCCTGGCAAGGCTTGCTATGATCGCAACTTTGAATTGGAGGGCCGTACAAATCCGTACAAACATAAGACCCGAGCAACGCCGGGTGGATTGAGTGTGGCCGCCATGGCATATATGCAGGTGTCAGGCGTCCCGTTGGCACAATAGTTTCAAGCCCTTGTCCTATCAATGATCTTTCTTTAATAGCTTCATCAACCTTTCATGCTGCTTTGTTAAGTTTGCATGTTTTTTAATTTTCAAATGGCATGGAGAACTTGGCACAATCATCGGCAACATGCGTAGTGTATTAGCTTTGGCCAAAGAGCAAAGTTCCTTTCTCAGTGCCAGTGGATGGCAAAGCTCTGGACGCATGGTGTCAAGTGCTGTTCTAAGAACCATGTAGGCATTGCCTTGTGCCCAGTTCGGCTAAACGCCCAACCCACACATCTTGCTGGGCAAGCATCATGCCCGCGAGCTCCAAACGATTCTACTAGCGACTAGCGCCCCCCTCTTTACTTCAGCTTCTACTTGCCATGTGCCAAATACCATCGACAAATACCTTTGGGGCCAATGGGAGAACATACATCCCTAAATTTGCCAGTGGTTTGTCCATCATGTTCAACTCATGTCAGATACACATGCTTGCAGCATGCTCTTGATAAACGGAAACGTGTCACCGGCTTGACTTGAGGGACATTCAAGAATGGCATTTTTGTCATAGGTGCGGTCGCAAACCTTCGTTGAGATCACTGAAGCTTGCCCCAAACAATTTTCCATCTACCTTCCATTCGCGGAAAGGGCGTCCTGTTCCTTGACAGTCCATCTTGGAACATTGACCAAAAGTCAAACGAGCGATTTCAACAAATCACACTTGGATGTGTGTGTGTGTGTGTCAAAGGAAAATAAATCAAAGGAAACCGACATGGCTGTGGGTGAAAACTAGGTACCCAAAATGGAACCCTGGTAAATGGAAACATGGACTAAAGCCTGCGGTCTGGTGGCTTAATTTTGAGCCACCCCCACATGGAGGGATCCCTAAGTTGGAGATATGAGCCTTGGGCCAAGTTGATTGATGGCCACCCAGCCAT
>CAUJNA010000281.1:100000-215000 GCA_963377175.1 Effrenium voratum
CTTTCCTTTTGCGGGTTAGATGTTGATCTGTTGTTCCCAATTGATCTGTTGTTCCCAAACCCCCAGCGATGGGAACAAAGGGCAGTCTTTCTTGGTGTAGTCAAGCAGGGGCGGTCTGGGTGTTGCGATACGTTCTCATCGAGAAAAGGCGCCGGATATTGGTCGCGGCATAGGTTTCAAGGCCTAGTTGTGAGCTGTTTTGTGCCACATCCCGAGAGAAATCAGCTTACCTGTACAACCCTTGGCATGGTAGCAAACAAATGACTCCTTTGTTGCAGCCTACCAAGAATGAGCAGAACCAACAACGAGACAACACACCCCAAAACTGTCCAACTGTAAAGTTACGCCCGCCCAACGCCGAAACCACTCGAGCGACTCTCGGAGTCTTTTCTCCGAGTCCAATGGCCTCGAGTGGCTCGAATAGCCCCGGTCCCGGCTGCGGCTCCGATCCCGGTCGCGGTCCCGGTCCCGGTCGTAGCGGCCTCGAGGTGATGTGGGTCCCGGTACCCGGCTGGTTTTGGATGCGAACCATTAAAATACAGTTGTAGGGGTGGCATGGGGTCTAGCGGGGGGTTACTGCCCTCAAACTCTGAGACGATTGAAGTACCTTAAGGGAGGGGTGGGCAACACACTGACTGGAGGTGCAACTTGATCTTTGCCCCGGCACATGCTGGGGGAGCTGGGGAATCCAATTCGCTCAAAGGGTGTCCCTTCCACCCTTCTTGTTTTCCCCAGAGTTCCAAGGGCAGGATAAGGATGACACAGGGAACGCCCAAGCATGCAGCGCGCTTTTCGCCCGGAAAGCATCGAACTCAGCCAGGAAGATCCACCTGCGGGTCAAGCGCTGTCACCAAGGGGCGATCGAATGTGTCAGCTGGGCTTCCTCCTACCCTCCACCCTACTGACAAGTAGATCCAACCACCGCATGTCCCACTGGCAAAAAAACAAACAGCCCCCAAACCCAAGAAGCATGCAGTTGACTCTCCAAAGCCCAAGTCACAGCCTTTGTCTTAGCCACCAAAACAGCCTGCGGCTCCAAGTTTTGGATAGCTCCCTAAGAAGCATTTGGGAATGTCGAAATAGAAATTCAAAACCCAACGGGTAGGTGTTTCCTTGTGCCTTCCCTTTCAACCACTCTGAAAGGAAGTAACAGTACCCTTCAAAACACACACCCATGGCTTCCCGTTCAGGATGACGAAATAAGATATGGCTCACTTCAGCTTTGTATTGAAACAGGATCTCAACATGCTTTGAGGCACGTCAAATGGACGCCCATTCTAAATCAAACAAATCCTCTAGCAAATCATCCCGCAGCAAAAGGGAAGCTGGGGGGTAGCCAACTGCATAGCCTAGTTACAAAGGGTTACAGCAGGGGCTTAAAAAGAGGTTCAAGTGGGGTTGCCGTCCGCCTCCTGCACGGAAGCCCAAAGCCGATCCGCGCTGCTGTCGCTGTCGCTGCCTTCAAAACGGGCAGGACGGCAGTACTCAGGGTGGTCCTTTTCTAAGGGCATTTGACATAATTGTAAGATAGGATAATGTTCCAAGGTTATCAAAGCGGTTTTCTCAGAACCCCCCCCCCCCAATACTAAACAATTCGAACAACTGGAAATCATGAATAAACATGTATAACACAAATGCTATTGGAGCGGTCCCCACAACAGACCCCAAAATTCAAACAGGCCCCACCACAAATACAAAGTTTAAATCCGCAATAACCCTCCCTGATGCCGCTTCTCTCTTCTGGTCCATGCTGCTGTGTTAAGGTTGGCATACCTCGAATACAAATCTTTGGGGGCCATCCAGCTTTTAGGGAAAACATCGGCCGGGCGGATTCATTCCGGAGGTTTTCGCCATGGATTTCAATCGAGGAAATTGGGTGGCAAGATGCTCTCGGAACTGCCGCTCTTGCCCCAGCTCCAAAACTACCCAAAAGAAAGTTGTCGAGTTCGACCTACGGGCCCTTCATAGCATCCCAAACTACCCAAGGCCAGAAAAGTTCCTCCAAACAAAGCTTTGAAGTCCCCTTAGGGCCCACTAAACGTGGATTTTGGTGGACACCCACCTGAAAGGCGCTCCCCGCCTGCGCCTGCGTCGAGATCAGAAGCCTCGGATTCTCCAGAGGCTTCTTCCTCCTCGATGGTGCCCAGCTTCGGCAAACGCCCTGCGACTGCGCCCTCGACTCAAACGAAACAACCCTGGAGTCTCCATGACCCTTCAAAAATGAGGTCATTACCCAAAACAAAGGCCTTTTTTTAAGGGTCATGGAGACTTCAGGAATACTTGGACCAAACCGAAAATGCGAAAGGAGCTATTAATTTTAGCCCGTTTTTCGTTCCGGGCGACGAAGAAGTTGAACAGCTGAGACCCAATCAAACATGCGACCCGTTTGTCCTAGTAGTTGACGGCCTTGGAGATTCAAACACCCAAACATTTCTGGGTGTTTTGGGTAATGGGTACGATTTGAGAAAAACTGGGCGTTCTAGTACGAACCGCTGGAAAACTATTACGAAGGCCGGCATCTAAGGTGCTGGTTGGGAGGACATTTGAAACAAACTCTGACAGCATATCAATAGTGCCTGTTGCAGTGCTTGCAGGTCCCTTTGCAAGCATGACTCTACATCGGTCCCAAATCAGAGCATGCTTTGGATTATCACCCAAAAGATGTTAAGACTAAACTTGCCCTGATTTGCGCACCACTCCCCCGACACAACTAGGGTTGAAGGGCTTGGATAGAGGGAACGTTTTGAAGGGTTGTCGAGTTTAAAAGTTGCAAAAGATTCGAAAATGAGGCTTAGGGGGCAACATTAAACCGAATGCGAGAGAAACCCTGTGCAACAAGGAAACACCCAACAATTCCAATTTCTGGGCGTGGAAAAAGTCGTCTTGCGGCAAAAGTGGTACGAAACAGGCAAACACAATATGATGATCAAACCCCCCGGTTGTTTTCTAGTTGTTTCAAGCTACAGGGCTCGGGAATCTTCGCACACTTGGACAACTTCCACTCGTCCTCGTGAAGCTCTCCCGGTTCTAGTCCAGGCCTTCGGGCCCCAAAGTAGAGTTCCACATCTCCCTGTTTCAGTGCTCGCCCCGCAAGAACTGCAATAGACAAATACAGACATCTGCAAATATGGCGGTGGCGAATTCAAAAAGCCGGTACCGAAATGGAAGCCTGGTCAGTGGAAACATGGACCAACACCTGCGGTTTGCCCCTCCGATCGTCAAATTTTGAGCCCTCTGGAACTTCAAGACATGAGAAATGCTCAGAAACTGGTGCGCTTCGCCCAGCTGCGAGGCCGCTTGCGGAAGGGAACCCCTCCCCTTCGTCCCCTGGCCGCCTCGCCGAGCCTGGCGGGCACTGCGCCTGAGTTCTGAGTGGCGTAAACGGGTCCCGCGGAACCCAAGCCAGTGCCACCCAAGGTCTTCGGAGGTGTCCCTCCAGGAACCCCCCCGCTGTGTGGCAGGTTTGGAAACTTGAAAAGAACCTTTTGCTTGTGAAAGGTCAGAGCTGAACCAAGTCATAGGTGTCCTTTGCAGTTGCTCAGATTCCAGCTTCCTTGGCTGTGGCTGCGGGACCCAAGAATGGCTCACCTCGAAAAAGGCAGGGTTCTTCTCTGGCCAAAAGAAGTCACTGAGAGCCTTACCTGCCAGCTGTTTACTGGGTTCCACCCTTCTAACTCATGGCCGCTGAGATCTTGGCCGGGCATCTTGCTCCTCGTCTTCCTGGCCATTCCAGGCGCAGCGATTTGAGCGTTCAACAATGGGCTGGTCTCCAAACGTGGTACAAATCAGGGGTCGGCCAAAAAGGGGGTGTCCTTGAATTGTCCTCTGAGGGTTGACTAAATCAATCAACATTTCTTTGTGATGTCCTCTTGGGGGTGACTAAATAAATCAACATGGCGGTGTGCTGACAAAACCAAATCAAAATGTTTCCGTAAACCCTCGGTCTCTTTTACCTGTAATTTCAACGAACACATTGGTTTTTGGCCTCTCAGTTGCCCAAAAAACCTGTTGATACCAGTGTGTTGCAGGTCAACCGGATGAATGGCTTGGAGGGTCATGAATTTGGGTGAATTATCATTGTAAACCCAGGTTTCAGCTACGCGCCCTTTTTCTTGAACACAAACGGCTTCCAGGTATTCCTAGACTCCTCCCAGTGCCTTGCCGCCAGGCTCGCACTGCTACAAAATGCTGCCCTCTTTTCGGGCTAAGGTCAAAACGTCGCCCCTTTTCGGGGCTAGCTCAAGCCGCGCTGAACCTCTCCTCTCCTGCAATTCGCGCAGGGCTGATAGGTCACTCCCCGCCCAGCGCACGTCTCCAGCACATGCCACAGGCCATCTCCTGTGATGTGCACTGCTCCCGGATGAACGAAGAGCAGCCGCCTGAAGTCCGGTGTCGTGCACACCGGGCATGGCAGGGTCTCCATGACCCGAGTTGCCCTCCTCAAACCATAGCAATTCTCGCGGGCATGGTACTTCTCGCCCGTCATGGTGTAGAACACGCTAGGCTCCACCGGGATTCCGTCGTCCTCCGACTCAGGCTCGGGAATGTCTTGGTGACCACTCCCTGCGGCCCTCGATGCTGGGTTGACGTCAGCACCGGCTCCGCGCGATCCTGCCTGGGGTTCCGACCAAGGCCGTAGGTCCCTGCCAGGATCTGTCGCCTGTTTGCCCGTTCCTTTGTGGTAGCCCTTGCTGTAGCCCTTGCTGTAGCCCTTGCTGTAGCCCTTGGTGACCGCGATCCAGTCCACATTCCGTGCCGCGGTTCCCCTCGGCTCCACAGGCGTCTTTCCAATTCCCTTCGCCATAGATGGTGCCGCCGTCGTCCTCTTGGCTGTAGCCCCCAACTCGCCTGAGCCAGTCCCGGCACCAGATGAGGACCTCAACGGATCCTGCTCAGATCCCACATTCAATCTCGGCGTAGAAGGCCGTCTTGCCGTAGGGCTCGGCTCATCCACCACCGAAGAGGTAGGCCTCGGGGTAGTCCTCCTTGTGGATGACCCTCTAGCCGTTGACGATGACGCAGCCACCTCCTCTGTCTCTTCGACTTTCTCCACTCGCATGCTCTGGATCCTCGGTCCACCCCATCGCTCTTGTACCTTTGCCGCCAGCAACTCTAGCAGCTTCATGACCGCGACCGTGAACACCGCCACCAGCATGCCGAAGACCTTCAAGTGGTCGTAGTCCCCACTACCATCCTTCTTCTCAGGATTCTCCTCCATGGCTGCCGCACCTTGAACTTGCATGCAGCAGCCCAACACCGCCACCAGCCCTCGACACTTGTTCACCTCCAGTCTCACCAGAGCTGACTTCTCAATGTCCTCTTCACTCTCCCCTTTCGCCTTCATGCCCATCAACTTCATGAGCTCCTTCAGCTTTGCCCCTGTCAAGGCCTTGGTGCCCACGTCGGCGATCATCTCGACTCCAGGCAAATGCCGAACTCGCCATTCATCCGCTTGGATCCTCCACCGAAGGTGAAAGGCACGTAGGCGCAGATGACGTGTGCGCCAAGCTCCCGTGCTTTCTGCACACAGCTGAATCGCTGCCTGATTGTCACCGAAGAGGTACCGCATGTAGTTCGCGCCCTCCTCAATCTCGTTGATGAGAACGTCTACCGCGTCCCCCATCACAACGCCTTCGATCATCTCCATGAGCTCGCACTCGGCTGTACTCAGCGCCGGAAATCCTTGTCTGCTGGACTTCCAAGCGATCACCGAGTTCTGCCACTTCACCATCACGCAACCATGCGACAGAGCTCCTCCTGGCGCGAAGCTCGAGTCCGTGTAGACCTGCAAACCTGCCCGATCAGCTCCGTCCCAACCCACGCCGGTGTCCGGGGTGAATGTGAGTCCCACCGCCGATGTCCCGTTGAGGAACTTGAACGCCTGGAGGCCCACCTTCTGCACCCACCTTGGCGCTCGGGTCACGTGGCTTGCCAGCCTGGAAGTCACGAACGCCAGGTCCGGTCTTGTTCTTGTGACCACCCATAGCAGTTCTCCGGCTACCTTCTGAGCCGCTTGCACTTCCTCCGCCGTGATTTCGCTCTCTACCTCCGGCTCGGCCATATCCTTGGACATTGGGATTGCCGACTTTCCCGTGATGCCGTTCCGCTCCACGAGGTCCTTGATGTAGTTCTCCTGAGTGAGGAGGTAGGCGCCGTCCTTCTCGAGCCACAGCTCCATCCCACAAAACCTCACTCCCGCTTCACTTCCGACCTCCTCCGGAGCCGACACTTCCCACACTGACTTTATCTGGCCACACAGGCTTTTCCTCACGGAATCGCTGGCCAGTATCAGCATGTCGTCCACGTACACGACAACCAGGCCCTTCATGACCTCCGTGCCATTCTCCTCGTAGATGACCTTCCACAAGTTGGGTTCAGACTCCAGCTGCCGCAACTTCAGCCATCCATCATCCCACTTCCATCGCCACTTCTCCATCGTGTCGTCCCGGTAGTCCGACCACAGCCTCGGCGATTGCCTAAGTCCATATAGTGCTCGCTCCACTTTCCACATCTCGCCGGGCTTGACCAATCCCAAACGAACCAGCAGCTGCGGGGGCTTCATCACAATGACGACCTCCCCTTCGTCATCAGCCGCTGCCAGCGGGGCATTCAGGAAAGCACACTTCACATCCAGTGTCGTAGCCCCCCATGATCTGACCGCCGCCGTCTTCACCGCCAGTCTCATCGCAACGCTGTCGCTGCCTCCGGCATACAATTGCTGCTGATCATGGCTGTCTCCATAGTTTCCGCACACCACCAGCCGGCACTTCTTCCGGGCCTCCAGACCCGGCTTCAAGGTGTACACCGCCTTTCCCGGCAGCACTTGCACCTTCTTGTCCGAGTTCACCAGCCTCTTGGCCTCCTCCGGCGATAGTCTCGTCAACGCCTTCTTTTCCAGCATGAGCGAATCCATCTCCTTCACGATGGCTTCCTTCCACTCAACGAAGTTCTCTTCCACCTCCCGACCCGATACAATCTTGGTCTGCAGCACTTCCTGGTGCAGCTTCGCCTCCGGGGTCTCATCTCTGACTGTCTGCTCCTCTGCCCGCAAACTCTGGATACTCTTGACGATGATATCCACGACCTCAGGCTCGTCCTTGAGCAGGTTCCTTTCCTCCTCTTCTGCAAGCTGTGCCAGCCTTCTCACATACTTCAGCGCTCCATCCTCCTCTAACTTCTCCCTTGGAGTCTTCTCTCTCACCCTTCTCCTCAGCTCATATGGCTCCTCATCTTGCGGGGGCTTTTCTGCTCCTCTCTCAACCAACCTCCAGTCTGGCCCTTCCGTTGGCATCGGAGTCCACTTGTGCAGCACATACGCCGCTGTTTGGATGGATCCATCATCCTTCACGACCGCATGCCCACTTGGCACCTCCGCGATCGGGGTCATGTAGTAGGCCTTCTCGTTCAATGGATCCCACTCTTTTCTCTTCCACGTTCTCTTCTTCACCAACACCTCCTGACCAAATCTCGGCATATCGGCAGGCTTCCCAAGACGGATCCTCTTCTCCTTCTCGACTGCATATCTAGCCGCACATGGCCAGTATTCTCCTCCCATCTCAGCAGAGTGGAGTAGACGTCGGGTCCGATCCTTCAGCCCCCTGATTGCCCTTTCCGCACGGCCATTCTGGCGGTAGTCATCGCCTGCAGTTGATGTCTTGGCGATGTCTCTTGCCAAGCACCAGCTCGCCAACACCTTATTCTTGAACTCGCGCCCGCAGTCCGAGTGAAGTCGGGCTAGAGGAAGATTCTCCCGTCTTAACTCGAGGTACATCTGCTGGATCGCCTCCAAAACCTCTCGCGAGCTCTTGCTCACCAAAGGTATCATGAACCACAGCGTCTTCACTGGTAGTGGTGGAAGGCCTTCTTCGTCTTCTCCTCCCTCCTCTTCTTCTTCAGCTTCAGCCGGGTTCATCTGGGCGTCCTCCAACTCCTTGGCCTCATCTTCCAGCTCAAAGTCCCAATCTCCTGCTTCCAGAGGTGGCAACTCCGGCTCGTACTCCTCTTCTTCTATCACCAATTCTGGTCGAGGCGGTGGGTCAGGCGCTCCTTTGATCATGAAGATTGTTCTTCCTGCCCATCTTGAATCATCCTCGAACAGTCGCTCGCCAGCTCCTGCAGTTCTCCAATCATCGGTCACCGTCTCATACGCACCTCCTTTGGCCTTTCTCGCGACCGTGCGCCTCACATCCGCCAGCTGGTCTATGGGGACCGGACACTCTTCAGCCTCCTCCGGGAAGAACTTCCCTTTTCGGTGGGACTTGTGCACCCTGATGACCATTCGCCCATCGATGCTCTTGGTCCAGTAGTCCGCCAGCCTCCCTTTCTCCTCCTGGATCTCCCCCTCCTGGCCCTTGGTCCCCTTTTCGTAGAACAGGATGGTCCTCAGGTTGCGGGTCTTGTCCAAGAGTCGATGAAGGTCTTCCTCTTCTAGGTTCGTCACCTCCACGCTTTCCAGAACCTCACCGGTGTCATTGTCCACGGTGACTCTCCACTTCACGCTCCTCCAGGGTGGTCCTCCTTTTCGGGTGGTTCGGTAAGATACCGCATTCTCATCAATCCTCTTCCACCTCCGCATGGCTTGCACCCGTTGAGGGACCTTCCAACTCCCCGGAGCCAATCCGTCGATCTCCTCGTCCCAAACCTCTTCCTTTCCACCACGAGGTAGGGTGTAGGCACCCATGAGGAAGTACCTACAGCTCTTGCCGTCGATGTCGTGCCCTCGACGCAGAGGTCCCGCCAAGTCCACAGACAAGATGTGCGCCTGGGGATGAGCAATGCGCCGATGTGCTCGTCCCTGTGCGGATGCTTCCTGGCATACACGACAGTCCCGCCTGTATGGCGTATGGCCGTTGGCCAAATGCTCGGCCCACGACAGCTTTCTCACTGCTGTCTTGATTCCTGTTGCTTCCAGCAACGCCTTCGCGACGGACCGCATCAGTCCCGGCGCCCATCTCGCAAGCTCCTTTGAGCCCTCCACATCTGCTGCAGCTCTGGTCGTACGGGTAGACCTCCTTTCTTTGCTGCTTTGGCTCTCCTCAGGGATCGCCAACTCCAGGTCCGTGCCCATCGTCGTAGGTTTCGCGGCCTTTCCTCCGAACACGCTCTGAAAGAAGGTGATTTCACTCAGGCCCTCCTTCTCTTTCATTGCCCTCCACTGCGGCGTTCGCCACCACGACCAACACTCAGGCATATATTTCTCCGGGCTGGCTGGGTGCTCCACGAGGAAATGGGGTTCTTCACCTCCCTTTCGTAGTGCTGCCTTCTTCGCCGCCAGGTAGATGACCATCATCCTCCACATCATCACGTCGTCCTCGAACACCGCCTTAGCTTCGTGCTCGGTCAGGTCTGCCTTCCCGAACTGCTCCTGCACCGCGGGCCCCCTCACCGGTCTCGGGCCTCCTCCAGCCTCCGGCAACGGGTAATGCCTCAGCACACTCCTCGTTCGACAGTTTGGTCCTCCAACCACTGCCGCCAGACGCCCATCCTGTGCCAGCCTCAAAAGCGTGCCGTAGAGCGGGCCTCGCACCATGTCGTGCTCCTTTCCTCTCTGGATATCCACCTCCAACAGGAACCGGTTGTCTCCTCCTAGCTCCTTCACTGCTCTTGACAGAGTATAACCTTCTTCTGCGCCTGCGTAGAGGTGCAACCAGAGGGGATCTCCTCCTTTCTCCAACAGCCTCCTCCTCCTCCGGTTCCAGGGTAGATGCCGAAGATCCTCTGCAGGCTCCTCCACCAACATGGCCTTCACCTTGTCGGGCACTCCCTTGAACACCGGGTGAGAATCCACCAGCTGCTGGATACTCTCCTTCTCAATCAGCGCCTGTACCAGCACTTCACCTTTATCCTTCTCTGTCTTCAGCTCCTCCAGCTCGTCGAGAAGCTTCATCGCCACGGCCCTGTCCACATAGGGGCATTCATCTCTCATAGTCACCTTCAGCTTCCCTTTTCGTGGGTGTTCCACTGAACATTCCACGCCGGACCACTCCACCTTGCACCCAAGGGCTTTGATCAACACCCCCAAGGGAATGATCGGGTCCACGTCCGGGTCGTCATGGATGATGATTCCTCCCGGGCTCATTCTCATCCACCGCTCTTCACCTCCGGCAAGGGTTACTCTTACCTCGTCCATGGTGTCAAGGTCTTCCGAAGGTTTGCATCCTCTGAGTGGATGAGTGGCCCCCGAGTCCAGCAATCCACCAACGGCTCGGCTCAAACTCGACACCTGGGCCTTATTCAGCCTTGGGTCTCCTCGGATCTCGTCCAGCTGCTTCTGCAACATCTCGAGCCGATTTTCCCTTTCTTTCCCATTCTTCACACCGCTGGTCTTGTTGAGGCTCCTCAACATCTTACCCGCCTCCTCCAACACCTTGGTAACGGAGCTGGCAGCTGTCTCCTCTACCACCACCTCCTTCTTCTTCTTGTCCTTGTCATTCTCCTGGTCCACCACCGACTGAGTTTCTGCCACTCCTCTTGCCTCCTCAGCTTTGAATGGCTTCACTGCCGGTGCCGTTGTCCGTTCTCCTCCTCCAGGCTTGGAGACCTTGCGCGGGCAATCCTTCCGCATGTGCTCCGTCGACCCACAGTCCCAGCAGCGTCCTCGAGCCGTCTCGTCCGTCGGGTGCAACCAATCACATCCTCGACCTCGCCGGCAGCCGCTGTCGGACATGTAGAACCGGCAGGGGGTTTTCCCCTTTGCTCCTCCTTTTCCGTCGCCCTTCCCTTCTTTGCCTTCTTTTCCTTCCTTTCCATCGCGGCCTTCTTTGGACTCCTCCAGCTTCCGGACCTTGGTGTCTCCTCCTGCCGTGCTGGTTTTCGTCGGAGCCTTCTTCTCGCTCAAAAAGGCCGTCTGTTCCAGCTCCGCCAGCAAGTGTTCCGCATACTGCAGCACCGTCGCATGGGTCGGAACCGAGTCCACCTGCAGTGTGCTCCTCGCCAACGAAACTCGGAAAGTCAACTCCCGGTTCGCCTCCAAGACCTTCTTTGTGAGCTTCGTCAGGCCTCTCATCAAGATGCTTGAGTCCGGCAGGGTCAACCCAACGTCTCCTGCACGTCGCCGCCATCTGACCCAACGTCTCAGCCCCTTCACCGCTTCCGCCACCGATGGAGCTTCCCCTGGCTCCTCCAAATTCCTCAACACCACGGCCTTCTCCGCCAATCCTCCCGGCTGATAAGCGATCATCAGCTTGCACAGAACCGCAAACGTCGTAACGGCCTGCGACGAGATCAGCTCATCACGGATTCCTTCCGGCACCGCCTGGATCAGCATCGATACCGCTCTTCTTTCCACCCGACTCCACTTCTTCACCTTCAGGGATGTAGGTGTCTCCGGGATCATGTTCATCCGCTTGATGGGGACTTCCTGCAAGTAGCGGGCATACCATTCCTTGGCCTCGGTGACCATGAGCTGCCACCACTCAGCGCTCGAATCACTCAAATCAGCGAGGAGCGGCTCTATGAAGATCATCCAGTCACCCAGATCAATGGGGCCTGACTCCGCCGTAGGTTCACTCAGCTTCGGCAGCTCAGTGATGCCAGGGCGAACCACCTCCACCGTCTCCTGATTTCCTTTCCCGGCACCACCCATCAACTGCTGTTGCATGGCCTGCATCCCCTCCAGCAGCTTCAGAATGACGTCCATCTGCTTCCCGTTCTTTCCACTGCCCGCCACCGATGCCGGCCTCAGCTCTGATGAAGATTCATCATCATCTTCATGTTCACCTCCATTGTTCTTGCCGTTGGCCATGTCCGGGTTCATGCCCTGGTCGCGCACATTCTGGCCATAGCTCACGTCCACGTTACCTCCCATCACCTCCATGGGCTTCCGGCTGTTGTCCCCACTCTTCTTGTCCTCGATGCTAAGCACCTTGCTCTTGTCCCGACTGTCCGGGGTACCATAGCTCTCTTCCACCGCCTTGCCGTTCTTCAGGCTCTCAATCTCCCTCATCAGGCACTGGTTCTGCGCCATGAGCTCGTTCACCAGCCGCATCACGTACTCCTGGTTCTCCACAGGCATTCTTGCCGCCGGCGACATCCTGCTCGTAGCGCCCGCCAGCTCCATACCCGCCTCCATAGGTTCAGGTAGATGCCGAGGTCTCTCTTGGTCCATCCGGGTGCCATGAATCAAGGGGGCTTCTCTCCGCCACCGAGTCAGAGTCTCCATCTGGGCCTCATTGAACAAGGGTTCCAGAACCACAGGGTCGCCACGTGGCCCACCTGCCCATTGTTCTTCTCCGTCTCCTTTGCCTTCTCGACCGCGGGAGCCTTCTTGAAGGGCCGTTCTTCCCGAAGTCGACCTCCTTGGCGTGTCGAGCTCCTCCGCGGATCTCTTCCCACCGGAGTTCCCCTTGCCCTTGGCGCCAACCGGCACCAGCTCCTGCCCAACCAGCTCCAGGCTCTCCTCCGCCTCTTCCGGTTCTCGCCGTCCGAGGTCTCCTGGAGACGCCATGGCTTCACCGCGTCCTCCTTGGGCTCATAACCTGTAAACCCAGGTTTCAGCTACGCGCCCTTTTTCTTGAACACAAACGGCTTCCAGGTATTCCTAGAATCATATTACTCCAACCTGAAATAAGGTGGTTGGGGCTATTCCACACATAAACCACCATTTGGGGTGAGGTCGTGTGAGGTCGTTATAATTCACCCAAATGAATGGACCAACAGTGGTTCAACTCGCACGGCTCCAAAGCGACCAGACTCCAGGCAACCTTAGAACAAAGGCACGACTGAGAGCCAACATGAGAGCCCTGAAAGAATCAGCGAGTTTCTGGAAACAGTAGCCAACTCTCCGGGGTCATTTGAGACATGTTCAGACTTTCAACCAAATTCAAATTGGCAGGCTGGCCTCGGCGAGTTGCAACCCCTGCTAGTAACCACTGACCGAACTCGTTTAAACAGCATTTTTAAAGGGTCATGGAGACTCCAGGTAAGACCATTTTTGTGCATTCCGCAAGCGCGCCTCCACTTTGGAATCGGATGCGCCTGACGACCCACAACACCGCTCGTTGGCGCCACGCGGCTCCGAGATGCCACGCCCAACCGCGGGGAACCGCCTTATGGCGGCCCTGGCTAACATGAAACCAGCCATTTTGCATTTAAGTTTTCGAAGGGTGGTTCCCATGGCTACCTAGTGAAGTGGCTCCTGGATTGGGTGACTCTCCTGACGCATGCGGCCACCGTTATGACAACAAGGGGTGTCATGGGCTGTTCCCCACCCACAAACAGGCACACACGCAGGCACGCACGCACTTTACTGGGCTGTTCTCAGGTTATCTGCTCAAAGCTTGACTTCTGGTGGGTTAAACGGAGACTAACGTACCACTATAAACCCTAGAAACCCCCAAAACGAAAGGAATGAGACGGCGGGGAACCGCCACGTTTCTGTGTCAGCGATCGCAACCGATGGTTCGTCAGAGCTTTGGTTTCGCTTCGGTGTTTCCCAGACCTTACGCGAAGGGGCCCACGGAGGAGCAAATGATCAAACAGCACCGTGTGGTGAAGGCACCAAGTGGCTATGAATTTTAATTCGGGGCCCTGTGGTGGACATCATTTAGCTGAGGATTCAGGTCCAACCACTTTTGAGGGGGTTCACCATGAAAACTCAGAGCCAAATAGACCTCGCTGACTGGGAACACAACCGGTGCAGTGTGCCCGTGGCACATCACGTCTTCTTTGATACAAATGGCAGGGACCACCACCACAATGGAAACAAGATTCACTAATGGAAACAGGATTCACTTGGTAATGGAATTCAGGATCAACCAAGGTTGGTTGAGCAACACATTGACGGGATGCCTCACTTTTGAGGGAAACACTTCTTTGTATCCGGCCGATTTCATTTTGGAGAAATGGGCCAGCGCCTCATTTGGGTCCGCTTTTGGTCTTGGTCTCCATTTGCCAAGGTCCCACTTTGGGGATTCCACTTTTTTGAGCCGCCATTTCTGGCTTTCCCTTTTTGGCTGTCACGCCTGGCGGGTCCCGAGGCCTGGCGGTTCTCAGATCGGCGTTTGCAATGGGAAGGCGCTCCATCCGGTGAGAAATGGAACACCCCAAAAATAAACCTCCCTCATAATCTCCTGAAGGGGTACGAAGCCTGGGTTCATTCCCAAATTCAGCTATCGCAAAAGCAAGTTCTTGGAGCGTCGCATTCTTTTAAGGGAACCCCTTTTAACCGCTGGGCTGTTCAAAATGGAGGGTTGGCCCGGCCAATCCGAAAGCCGCTACAAAGGGGACCAAACGCTGGCGTAACCCAAGGCAAGGATTCGGGATTATGAACAGCCCAGCCTTTGGCTCGTGGTAAGTACAAAACAGCCAAAAGAAAACCACCAATTTGGAGGGTCCCCCATTTTGAGACCCCCCAATATCCCTGGTAGCTTAAGGGCACCTGACAAAAAACCCTGTTCGATGTTGAAAGCCAACTAAGCAGCGAATCACGCAGTGCAAATGCTGGACGTGTTTGCACAAGCCACAGTTGCTCGTCAGCGAAACAAATGAAGGCCCCGGATGAAGGCCCGTTGTAGGGGGGATCCCTTCCAGTTGATGACTTTGCGCACCTATTCAAACAAACAAAGTTCCCTCACGTGGCTTGTGGATGTGTGCCTTCGCAAAGGCTCGCAATCTGACATGGGTTGGTTCAACTCGAGCCAAGTTGGCTTTTGCTTGCGATCTGTGTCCTGACCTGCCCCCCCCCCCCCCACCCCTGTTCTGAACCTAACGTCTTCACCCAAACATATGCATGGAAACTCCGTCTGAATTTCCCCGCGAGATTCAGCAGAGCCCCCGCTGAAATGACATGTGCTCGGGGATTGACTCAGTCAAGGCAATCCTTAGGTCCAATCCATCGTGATCATCCCAGTTGCAGGTTGTCAGGCCTTTGGGTTCTCAAACAGTTGCTTCATCGACAACACTGCAGCTGGCCTCCGATCCGACTTTGCGATCTCCGCCGGACCTCAGCAGACCCTTGTGGAGCCCCGCCTGCAAGGAGTGCTTGTCTTGCACCCGCAAAGAGAAATTGGGGAGTTGCCCCCCCTCCAAACATAGAGGCGCGATTCTCTCCTTGTTCATTTGTGCAGGCATACATGCTGGTCAACTAAAGAAGTGGGGACTGAAATCCCGTTCGATTGGCTGGTGAATCGCCAAGCATTCCCGACTCTCACCTGCCCGCAGAAGCATGGCTCCTGAAAAGGAAACCTAAAGAATACCCCCCAATTGAGGTTTTCTCAGATGCCCGCTGGCCATAGCAAAAAACAGGCATCCTGCTTTGGTTGGTTGAGTTTCAAGGGGAGCCCTTCCCGGAAAAAATAACAAGAAAAAAGGGGCGGAATCCGCTGGGCAACTGGGTTTTCCAGGCTTGGAAGTTCCTCTCAGCGCCAAGCAGTCTGGAGCCATGGCGGCCAAGCATGTGAATTCCAGGTCAGCCAGATCCTGACGGAGTTTCGGGGCTTGTCCTCGACCAAAAGGACACCCACCAGAAAATATGCCGGGACCCCCTGCCCAAAGTTTACGTGTTGAAAGGCACAATGAAGCTAATTAAGACTGGCACTATGAAGGCCAACGCGACATCTAGATCCCTAATCGACTCCCTTCTTGAGATACCCCCGTTTGCTTGGACCAATATTAATACCTCCAGTTTCAAACATTCAACCACAAACCCCAGACCGTTCCGGCCCAAAGCAGAACAAAAAAGACACGTGCGCCGTAGGTGGAGAGCTTATTCACTCATCGTTCACCTAGACATCAATAAACTTGGACGACTCACTTCAAGAGTGGATTGGCAAAAACAACCGGTGCTTGCCCTTAAAACGAAAAATATGACGTCCAGGAACTCTGGTGGGTAACAACAAGCAACCAACCAGGTACTTGGCGAAAGGGTCCTGCCGCCGTTCGGCGGCCGACAGCTGCTTCAGCTCCTCAGATTCCAAAAGACGCGGAACTCTGCAGGGTTGGACGAGGCCTCCCGAGTCCCGACTGGCAGTGTGTCTTGAGGCTACTCCTTTTCTAGCGTCGGGGAAGCTGAAAGTCGCAATCCATTTTGGGAGGGGTTGCTCAAGATCGAAGCTCCAATCCAAACCACTGAAGCTTGTCAGGCAAGTTGACACAAAAACCGGTGGGTGATACTGAGTCTACAAATCAACCAAGTGTTTAAGCTCGAGGGTTTAGAATTGGAAACAGTTTTTTGAGACCCTTCGGACCAAAAGCCCCTGATTTCCTGCAGATTGCCCGAAATCTGTCACTTTTTGAGCAAAAAACAGGCCCATCCTACAGGGGTTCTCATCACTTTGAACCTCCCTGTTGATGGGTCACTTGTGCAGAATTGTCGTGGGGGTGTTCCATTTGCTTGAGCCCCCTGGAAAAACTTAAAATATTTCCACACTTTTCCACAAGTGCTAGCATCACTTCAAAACCAACACGGAAAACGAAGACATATATTTTATTACCAGCATTTACCAGCCTATAAGCAAACGCAAGGGCTTCTTTGGCTACCAGGCTGCCGGGGCTCAACCAATGAGCTCTGCACCACCGCAGAGCAGGCTTGCAACCTCAGCATCGTCCGACGGTCCGAATCCGGGTGCTAAATCGGGTCCTGCACACTCCAACGATCCATCCAGTTTCGGTAGAAAACATCAAAAGTGGCTGTTGAGCAAAGCCCAAGTACCGTCGTTCTTGTCCTCATTTAATAAGAACAAAAACCCACGCGTTGGTGCCAAGTATGTTTCCACATCCGAATCGGAAAAAAAACAAAAAAAAAAAACTATGAGGAGCCCGGGTTAGGACCGCTGACGACCCCTGGCCTGTTCGAAAGTTTGAGGGTCTAGTTGTTTAGCCGCGATACGGAAACTCCCAAAGGATACTTTGGAACAACCTGCCTCTTTCAAGGGGTACAGTACCTCATGAGTATCAACCTAACCCTAAGGGATGTATGTGGATATTGCAAAAAGGATTAGAAGGGCATGCCGTGGCCCACATCTGGGATCCACAGAGCATCATATGTTTCAATTATGTTTCATATGTTGCCTACCCGCGAGAACGTAAAACTTTTTGGAGACAGCACACGCATACTCTGCCGTCTCAGCACATGATTCGACTTAGGCCCAGTTATAGAATGTATATTTTATTGTTTGCTTCACATGGAGTCACTGGTAAAAATGTAAAATGTATCCCAAGTCTACCCAGACTCCATGCGGGCGGCTCGTTTTGTCTTTTCATGGGATGTCCGTTTGGTTTCACATATAGACTTCCAACAAGGGGAACCCTTAAAAATTGACACTCCCCCATGTTTGGGAGAAAACGCACAGCAAACCCACCGAGCCTCCTGATCGAATTCAAGAGCTGCTCCGCTGCAGCCTGGATGCCAGGTTCGCGTATAATTTGCACAAATCAAATGAACAAAACATCCTCCATTCGGAAAAATAATTTCCTCAGGGTGCCTGTTTCTTTTTTTTTGTGTGTGTGTGTGCGTTTTTAAAGGGACACCAAATGAGACACCACCATTTTGGGGGGGACCGCTTAAAAACCCACAAATAAAACAACGCTTGTGGAAAACCATGAATAGCAACTTGGTGGCTTCCCGCTGACAATGACTCTAAAACCGCCTGTTTTTGACGCGAGTCCTTATCGAAAGTGGCACCCCCAACCCTAGAACTGGAAGCCCCAGCGCTGCAAACGTGTTTTCTGGTCAAACTATGAACGGTCAAAACCCTCCTATCGTGAAAGTCCATGACCAGCCCTACCACCCCCAAGCAAACGTGTTTTAACCATCACACGTACGTTGCTTCCCATAGTCCGCATGGGAAAAAATGGGATTCCGTCCCCCCTTCACTTTTCTGGTTGCCTTTTGGTGGGTCGTCCATGTGCCTAAATGGACCATAGAAACCTTGTGGGATGCCACTCCGCCCAAACTCCCTGCGCAATTTTCCTCCAATCAAACCCTCGTGCCTCATTCTGACTTTTTGGGGGGAGGGCCAGCGGGGGAACGGAGAGCGAGAACCAAATACCGTGTTTCTTGCGAAGTTGCTACTTTAAGAGGTGGGTATGGGTCAAAATACAACCACCAGGGGACCGCAGGTTTTAGTCTTTGGTTCCATTTGCCAGGGTTCTATTTTGGGTACGCATGTTTGACCCATAGCCAGGTGAGTACCCTAGGTTGCTCGATTTTGGGACTTATGAATGGGTACGTGGCGTTTGGACCCATTGTTCAAGGCGAATGCCAGCCCGAGTGGGCTACTCAGAGGCCATTCGATCACCAGACTGGTTCTCAGAATTCTCCAAGAACTAAGAAGGTTCAAAGAACCTTTCCTGGTGACAGGGGAGCATTAGGCAGGGCTCCTGTGGTCTGTACCCACTAGAAAAGTGCTGAGAAACTTGCTTGGGGGTGCAGCGTTTGGCTTCCTTATGGAGTATGATCATTTTCCAAAAAACGATGCTTCACACCGTGAATGTGAGCATTTCCTATGGAAGAAAAACCAAACATGTTCTGGTTCTTTCCTTTCAAGAAGCGTATCGTTCAAGAAGCGTGGTTCATGGAAGGCCAGATCCTTTCCTTGGCAGAATCGCTTCCCATTTCTCCACAACAGGGGTGAACCCCAGTTGCCATCCAAACCAACCAGCTAAGGCCTACCGGCCTACCTGACAGCTGGGAATATTTTTGGAAAGTCAAAGGCCGCACCAACTACAATTGAATCATAATCAACACCTGGTACAAAAATGGTCGACCCAGAACCATGTAAAGAATCAAGAAGGCGGAATTCCGCAGCTATTTATGGCTGGGATTCTCCCTTACTACCCTCCAATTACCCGGGTTTTGATTGTGGCTCAATTCTGGTGCGCCTTGGCGCTTGGCGCGTCACCGGCCATTGCGCCGCGCTCATGCGTGCCGCTTCGACGTGCTCGCTGAGCTTGCTTCTCATGTGCTCAAACCGCCGGATGTGCGTCGGCGCTTGCAGCATGCCAAGCACTGAGCTTTGCAACCTTACATGGATTTGACCAACTAAACGAGGTAAAAACCATTTTCAAAACAAAGAGATGAGGGAGCTGGACAAAATCAGCGCCATAAGCAGCAACAACTTCTACCTTTGAGCCAAAATATGTTGAAACAACCATGCATGATAAGGCACTCAACTGGTCTAAAGCGGGCAATCATGCATTGTGCTATGGAACACGTAAGGAATGCCCCCCCTTCCATACATTACTCAGTGGGGATAGAACATCATGGTGCAGGACACAATTCAGATATTGTCGATACATTGTTCAATCGCATGTCTGCAGCTCCGACACTCAAACGTACCGGATCATAATTTCCTATTTGCTCCAGTCACCCCGTTTCGCGGCAACTCATTTTGAAGTTGCCTATCCAAAAGGCACTGAGAACAATACCACCGGAAAGAAAAAATAAAACTATCACAGAGACAACCAAGAAAGGCTTGTAACTGGCCATGGTTCCTTTTGGCAAAATAACATTGACCCCCTGGCCAATGGGGCATCAACCCCTGGGTTGCCCAGCTATTTCTGACCAAACCCGAAAAGAACCACCAGTTCGGTTCCGAGCACCGATCCATCTGTGGGCAATGAGAGCAAAAGGTGTCCTTTGGAGCCGAGAGGAACACCGTGGCTTCCGGAAGCGAAGTCCTTCTCGTCAGCCAGGCTGAGAGAAAGGGATGTGAAAACAGTAACTCAAGGACATGTTGGGGTTTAGGGTTTAGGGTTTGCGGCTTGGGGTTTTAGGGTTTAGGTCTTGGGGTTTTGGGCGTAGGGTTTAGGGCATGTTCCCCGAATTTTCCAGCATCCTTCAATTCCAAAGGCACCAAGAAAATGACGCTTTTTTTTGGGCTCACCGGTCATGAAAAATACCTCAGGTCTCCAAGACCCACGAAAAAAAGCCGTCGTTTTCAGCCAAAAAAAAGTGCTTGGCTGGGGTAAGTGGGCCGGTGCCGCACCCGTAATCCGTGATTTCCCGTAAAAACCCACCGATTCTCCCAGCGAACCAAAAGAAAAGCAACCGGAGCATCCACTTCGCGGTGCGGTTCGTGAGCCCGCATCCAAGTGCGGCACCATATGACATCAGCTGCAAGGCCTTGGATGCAACTGCCATGGCAACCGTTCATTCGGATTTTCCTTGATTCGGACACCAACAAATGAATTGATTTGTAAGTGTTCTTTCCTGGATGCTGGTTGTTCCTTTTGGTCGTGTATTCGTCACCCCTTTCAAATGAATTAAGGAATTGTATACCAAGGGGGGAAAAAAAACATGGGTCTTCGTGTTTAACTTTTGTTTTGTTCCAGACCCTGTACCCAAAATCAAGGGTAAGAGTATGACAGTTGACTGGATACAGGCACAAAAGCGGGATCCTGCGGAAACCCAAGGAACACCACACAGTTAAGGGTCCATGTAGGATATACCATGCCCCAACTGAGTGAATTTACATTGGCTGCACCCTTTGTACATTCTGTGGGGTTTGTTGTCCACAGGCTGGGACAAAAAAATCCCACAAACATTCATAGCGAAGTGTTGGATCACAGGTTTCACTCAGTAACATACATGACCTTAAGTGAGGGGTGTACAAATGGATGTCACAACACAACCTCCCCGCAAGCAACTTGGAGAACTCAAAATGTTTACTGTAAGGGTTGCAGATTTTTGAACCAGTAAACATGGCCAACTTCCGTGGAATTCCCATCCCAGGTTCAAAAGTGACGCACTCCCAGAGATACAGCTGAGATATAACGTATCAGGTCAACCAGGGGAACCGGTGAATACTCACTCTCTCCTATTCTGGGCTGTCCAAACCAATCCCTTGCTGAACGCCTAACTTGTGGGCTGAATGGAAACCCCCACCAGACCAACGCAAGACCTCCGAACCTCAGGAACCGGACGATTGGCTGGGAGCCGCCAAGTGCTTTTCTGTGTTTGATGTTTTTCCCCTCTCTCTCTCGCTCTCTCTCTCTCCCTATGTTTGGCTCTGTTTGCCTTTAGTGCCGGTGGGCTAAAAAATGGACAGTGTCAAGTTGCCCAGTTGTGAGCAGCACACTGGAGTGCGCTGTGGATGCGTCACTTTCGGACTCTTTCCCTTTAAACCGCTTTCTAGAGTGTACTGGCGAGAATGTCTTGCTAAAATGGATCCACAAAGTGATCCCCAGCGATGCTGAGACATTTCCTTACAGTGCACTGGCCAATCCGCCCAGCTGCACGCTGCAAAGCCGGTGCCAGCCGCCGGCAATCTCCTAGCGTCTTGCAAGCGTCATGCAAACATGCATAACGTCGGCCCAAGCGGAGAAGGTCTCACATGGCATATAATTGCAAGACCCCAGATGTGATGTTTACACAACCGATACGACAACAAAAAACAAATTGGGCAGTGATTAGAGCTGGAGGAGTGTGTGATGACGTATTTGGGCGACAATCCAAAAATGGCAAAACCTCACGGCAAATGTTTTTGTGTCACAGGAACGATTTTTTAGAGCGAACAAGGGAACCAACAGACTTGCAACAAATAGGATCCCAATCCGCACCACCCTATAATGCTGAAACGATTTGCGACCAGTAAAAATACTTGAAATTGCCTTAAAACCCGTTTCAATCATCTGCAAACAATTTTTGTTTTCGCACATAGCCAAATGCCGCTGCAAATTCACGTGGAGGTTCCATGCACAGCAATGTCTGCAACCAACGATATCGTCTTTGAAGGGGTGTGCGGACAGGTCAACTGGCCACATTCTCTGGTCAAGGAGGAACCTGCTACGTAGGGCTCACCATCCCCCTTGGACAGCGCCAACAAAAATTGATTTAAACGGTTCTGCCAAAACACAAAGATAACAAACAGTTTCTTCAAGCGGGCACAGGAGATGCATACAAGCAATCGTCCCAGCCTGCTTGTTACGCAGTTTTCTGAGGTGCCGCTTGAGCCAGCAAGCAGGCGAGTGCCTGTAACACGAGGCTGGGATTGTTGTCAGCCCCCATGAAGAACAAAAAAAAACAATCGGAGAAGGAAACCCCACCCCCAAAAGGCTCGCCATCCACCGAGACTATTGAACAGGAACAAGCGCAGTCAACTAAGTTCTGCAAAATAAACGTGTGAATGGTTCTTTCAACCAACTGGATGCCCAAGAGTGTTTTCCAGGTTGTTGAGGATCGTGGTCACTGACACAAAAATTTAACAGCACAAGCAAACAATTATTGGCCGCCCTGCCCCCCCCAAAGTGAAACAAATTTCATGTGTGTGGCCATCTTTGCATGGAGTCAAATTGGTGTGCCGTGCCTCAAACAGTTGTTGCCCAGCCTCGAAAGCACCAAAGATCACCAAAGAATAGGGCCCGAAACTGCCCCAACATATTTTCAGGATGCAACAAACGAGCTCGGACACTTGTTTTGCCAAGCACAGTGAAATGCTTAAAGAAAGTGTGAAACAAGGTTGCGCCAACGCCTGTCAAATCTGTGTCCAGTGGTTGCGTGCACGGGGACTGGGTGTATCCGACAAAGGAGGACCCCGTTGCAGATGTGGTTTCAACAGACAGCAAAAGGAAGCGATCCATTTGTAAGGATCCCTCAAATTGGGCACACCCCCTGCGCATGGGCGATCAAGACACGTCCCATGACGCGGAACGCCCGTGAAAAGCACGTGCCTGGGTGAGTGTGATAAAAGGTTGCGCCAACATGCGCCAACACCCTTCAAGTCCGAGTCAGTGGTCGTGCACGGGGTCTGGGTGTTCGGCAAATGGGGACCCCGTTGCAGATGTGGTTTCAAAAGACAGCAAAAGGAAGCGATCCATTTGTAAGGATCCCTCAAATTGGCCACACACCCCGCGCATGGGCGATCAAGACACGCCGCATGGCCCGTGAAAAGCACGTGCTAGAACTGAAAACACCACATCAACTCTACCTGGGTGAGTGTGATACAAGGTTGCGCCCGTCAAGTCCGAGTCAGTGGCTGCGTGCACGGGGTCTGGGTGTGTCCGACAAATGGGGACCCCGTTGCAGATGGTTTCAAAAGACAGCAAAAGGAAGCGATCCATAAGGATCCCTCAAAATTGGCCACACCCCCCGCGCATGGGCATCAAGACACGCCCCATGACACGGAACGCCCGTGAAAAGCACGTGTCAGAACTGAAAACACCACAACTCTACCCGGGTGAGGGGGGGGTGCCTCATTCCATTTTGCTGGATCATGGCACCAGAAATCGAAATGCCCCCTCCCCCAATTCTACGTAGTGTCGAGGGTTTTTGTTTGAGCGGCAAGTGGTCTTCACGTTGCCGCTCGCATTCCGGGGCTCATATTGACAGCGAAAGCATGCTAATGCCATTTCTTTGTACACGTGCAAGACAGCCATCTTGTGCCCTGCGGCGTGTAATTAAAAGCGGTTCGGCGTAGGGATTCGGGATATGTTCGGCATGAACTGTATGAGGTCGTTCCTGCATGTTCTGCTTTGCGCAAGGCGCTTGAACAACTTGCAGCTCAGCCCGCCTCCCCTGCAAAAAGAGGTCTGGAAAATTTTCATGCAGTGCTGCAAGAATTCAGACCCATTTCTTGACCACCTCAGAAAGCGACACAGCGAAAGCTCGATTTGCCCGAATTGCACTCATCCCCAAGTCTCAATGGAACCCTCAATTGCCTCACTTTGGCGTACAGAATGGGCCGCAAAAAACACGTGCCAAAGAAGAAACGGCGTCCCAAGTCTCGACCCTGCTTTCAAAAGAGACCCCTTTAAAAGGGGGCAGAAGAAAAGGCTTTGGTTCAGGGTGGCAATTACTTGACCGCTATGGTTGTAACCGCCTCCTTTTCACTATGATGGTCTGTCTGTTCCGTCGATGTTGCCACATTCTTCTGGCACAAGATCTTGGCGCCGGGCAGGGAAGCCCAGAAAGGCACCAGACCAATGTCCTACCCCTTCCGCAAATATAGCACCTGTAAGAGGAGGTGGAAGAGCTCAATGGATGTCGGGGGTCGTGGGAAGGAGCTTGCAGCACGGACAGCAGTTTTCATCCCAGACAGGTTTCGGGGGAACGCCCAGGCCTTGCCAAAGCCGGGCAGCTTTCTGTTTTGTTGGGGGGGAGGCGAGGGTACGGCGAGGGTACCACCTGCAGAACAAAACATCACCTGCCCAAACGGTGCAGATCTGAAGCGCCATAGAGGTGCCAAGAGGGCCTGGGTGCCGCCCAAGGCATTTGCCAACCCAAAGCGGATCCATCCAAACTCCGAATGGTCTAAGACCAAAAGCTTTGGATTGGCCTGCCAAAGCTCCAAAAGCCTGCCTTCAAATCCGACAGGGAAGTGACATCTTCGAAATGACCCTCTTGCCGTCAATCGGTGGGATAGAGGTTACCTCTGAAACCAACACTGTACATGGTGGTTTAAAGGAGAGTTTTGAGACCCCCCACAAAATGCCACCACGTCGATGGACCCAATCCACAAAATCCACTTTGCACCTGTTGGCAAATCCCAAACCCGATGAATACTGGTTAAGAAGCCACCAACTGCGAAGCGGACTCTGTAAAACCACCGCCGTCGAATGGGCCCCTGGGTCCCACGGCCGTTTTATCGTAGCTCCAGCTCATTGAGCTGCCTGGGCCAATCTGGGCCGCTCAACTTGAAGATGTCTTGCGCCACTTGGATGGTCAGCGGGTTGGCGAAATGGTTCTGCAAATCTTGCAACAATTTCAATTTTGAATTCAGGGATCCTCAAGTAAAGGATCTTTATCATGGTGAGCTTGTTTGACCCCCAGGTGAGCTCGGCATAAAATAGGTAAATGGTTGCTAACCTTGCATCATTTTGGAGCAGGGTTACTCACCCCTGGTCAGCTGACCCCCTAAGACCGTCGGAATTTGGGTAAGATGGGTCTGTCAGTTTGCTAACCACTTTCTTACTCCCGGAATTCACCGAGTTTGCCTCCAGTTTTGAGTGAATGGGTTCCCTTTCGGGGTCTCACCTTCAGCGACTTGCTTTCCAGCAACTTGGCAGGCTGTGGGTCAAAATTAGGTACCCAAAATGGAACCCTAGTAAAATGAAAACATGGACTACAACCTGCAATCCCCTGGATTCATTCTGACCCACATGTGATTTTGCCGCGAAAACCCGACGCCTCTCCATGTCCTTAATCTCTTCGGCCATCTGCGCCTCAGCGGAGACAGCGGTCATCTCAGCATCTGCCTGGTTTTGGAGGAACATCTAGTTGTTTGTTGTTTTGTTTTATGATTTAATATATTTTATGGGGGCCCTTGCATGCCAATAAACAACTTTGCTCTTGCACCCTGCCAATATGTGATGCGCGATTTGCTTCGAGACTTGAACAAAACGCCGACTAAACAAAGAGCAACACCACCTGCCTAGAAAGTGCGACACCACCTGCCAAGAATAATTAGTTAAACTGGGCGTCGGCCCCCCTCACGAGAATGGAAAGGCAATTCGCTTTGATTTGCCCACGGATTTCGGGAGCCCTTGTCTGCCAGGTGTTGATTAGCTCGCTGGGGGACCTGCGCATCAAGAGAATTGGGCACCGGATTCACACAAAGATGGCCCAGGAAGCGCTGAGTGAGCCCTTCGGCCAGGCCAGAAAGCCAGACACTGACTGACTGCTGGTTCAAGGCACCAAGTCTTGCCTGAGATTTGCGGGGCCCACCGTGGAGGCAGTAATTGCACAAGAAGGATGTGGTGTTGAGTGACCCAGCCTTCAGGTCCTCATTGGTTTGAGGCTTTGTCTTCTTGGATCATGATCCGGACAACTCCCTGAACCCGCCCGAAAGCCTCCAGCAACCAGCGCCCGCGCTCAAACTTATCCAGGCGCTTGGCGGATCGACCAAAGAGGTCGCTTTTGCGGAAAACTTGCCAACAAACACGAGCGAACAAACGAAGCAGACAAACAATCCAACAAACCAGCAAATCAACCAACCAACAAACAATAGCCTAGCAAACCAGCAAGCAAGCAAGCAAGCAAGCAAGCAAGCAAGCAAGCAAGCAAGCAAGCAAGCAAGCAAGCAAGCAAGCAAGCAAGCAAGCAAGCAAGCAAGCAAGCAAGCAAGCAAGCAAGCAAGCAAGCAAGCAAGCAAGCAACCAATCATCCAAACAATCCATCCATCCTTAACCAATCAACCAACTCAGTCAATCAAAACAAACAAACAAACACATCCTGGTGCTACCATAGAAGCTGCGCATGGCCATGAGCAGTCCCGTGCTCTTCCTTTTGCCGCCGAAGCGCCCGCTTATTGGCGACCTCTTGCTGCTCCGCTGCCTTCTTCCTGCGAAGAGATCTAAGGCCTGGAATGGTTGGGCTAAATAACCTACATACAAATGTCTTAGCCCACTTGTTTCCATATAATAGCAGTACACCATGGGTTTTAGCCATTGCTTTAGCCATGGGTTTTAGCCTTGGTGCCATGCCGGGCACCACTTTACTAGCAGCAGCTCAATGGTCCGCGACCCTCGTTTACAGCGAGAGTGCACTGTTCGGATGCCAACGAAAAGATGCAAGTAAACCAACCTGCGACCACAACACGATGCTAAAATTAGAGGCTTTCTTGCCATACTTTCGATATGTGGGGCATCAACTGTACTTGAGGTACCCACAAGTTTGCCCGGGAAGCAGATTGTAGGTCACTGACAAGTTACAACCGAACACCCGAGCACCTTTTCTGTAGAAAAGATGCGGACGCCACATGTTCCACAGCAACACAAGTAACTTGAAAGGGAAATCAACAGACTTCCAAAGCCAACATCGGTAGACTGACACCAGGGTGAAGACCATGTCAAGCATTCTAGTTCCCCTTTTGGGGTTTTATTCCATGAAATCAAAGTGAAAGTACTCATTTTGTGAATTCCTCCAGAAGTTCATTCTAGCCTTCCCTCTCGCCAATCGATTCCAGGAAGCTTGCAAGCTTCCAATCGCCGGCAGGATAGTATGAGGAGCCAAATCATTTTACAGACACAAACGGTTTTGCCCATTGAAATTGGCGTCCTAGAACCCCTAAATCCCCGGCTTAATAATTACCCCCATAACTCTAATGAAGCACTCCGTTCCGAACACTTGTGATTTTCTTTTCGCTGGGCGCTGAAGGGTGAGAGAATTCAGCAGAATATTTGTCTGGTTGTCTTGTGGTTTCTTCACGGGGAAAATGAACATGGGCTGCTAACCTGAAACCCATGGAGAACATGGACAAATCACAACTGACTCCGCTTGGGCACCACTGAAGGTGCAACATATTACCTTCAAGTATCAAACCGGGTTGTGTCCTTTCAGCTTTGCTTGAAAGCATCCCCTGCAAAACGTACCAGCAAAACCATCTTCATATGCCCGAGTGTGGGGGCTGAGGTCACCCCAGCACCCCTCCATTTGCTGAAGTCGTTGGCTCACAAAGTTGAAGACTTCTAAAATCTGAAAAGGTGGCATCCCAAGGGCCCCTTCCCCAAATTTCATGGGCGGGAGATGGCGGAAGATATGCCGTTTCAACACCATCCAAAGGTGCGTCCTTCCGAATCCATTTCTTTGCTGACTCGTTGCATAGCTCCAAGAGAGTAAACTGCCAGCGGTAGAGGGAGCACATCCATCTTGGCAACCCTATCTGCCCACCGCATGCGGCCTGGCGCCCGCCCCGGCCATGTGGCTCAACCTGGCAACGTCCGACAGCGTCACGCAGGCAACCAACCCATTCACTGCAGCTGACATTTCCAAGATTCAAGGTTCCACGAATCTAACGCGAAAGCATGTACAGAGACAGTCCCACATGTTAACCCTCAGTGACTAAGGTTCACGAGTTTGGCCCGTGAAAGCTGACCGGATGAAGTTGGACAACGTCTTTTTTGCTGTTAGGGAAGCCCCCTATCCGCTTGGCAGTTCCAGCAATCGGCCTAGAGGCCCTCCCTTGAGGCGCGGACAGCTCTTGTTCAGCCAGCTTGCCCAGCTCTTCCCGCTTCTCCCTGAGGCGCGATCTGCCAATCAACATGCTCACACAAAAACCAACCGGTTTTTCTACACAAGCCGCCTCGAACGGAGGATCGGAAGATTTGGGGGGTGGGGGGGATCGTATGGGCATTGGGCCCACTTACTAGGTGGCTGTGATACCGCCCCTAAAATCAAGCGGCTTGGCTCCTGCAGGACTTATGCATGTTTAGGTTGTGGCCAAGATCACTACGGACTAAGTGGGCCAAACACCAAAGAAACGCATTGCTTGTTCAATTCAAAATCTGAATCTCTCTCGGTGAAAAGGGGATCTCTCAAAAGAATTCACAAGAGCAATTTTTAGCGGTTGGCGTTGGGAAGCGCACACTTAGATGCTGAAATGGCCGTAGGAAGCAGTGCCGTTGGGTGAGCCAATTTGTCAAGCCTTAGATGGTTGTGGCCATTGTTAGCCCCCGGCATATCCCCTAGAAATCCGTGTGACACTATGGCAAGGCTAAAAGCCCCTGCTCGGCCATCTACTTATCCGCGCAGGCCGAAGGCAGACGGTGGCAAGCGAAAAGACACCCCGTGGCACAGCACCCATAAACTTCGTTGCTTAAGCCCCCCGGGAAAAAGTATTTCCAGTAGTGATAGATTCCCTTTTAACACCAACAAGGAAAAAAAAAACAGATTCCTGAGCAAATAGAAGTACAGGCTCTTTGACAACATCCACGAGGCATCCAGGCCTCGCGAGTTGAGAGCTTGACACAGCACCCACAGGAGCGTCTGGCAACCTCAAAGTTAAACTAACTAAAATGTATCCCTTTCAGCTCTCGTTCAGCCCTGTTAGGCCCTCATTCACAAACTTGCTGAAGAGCCCTGATTGGGCTTTTGGCTCCCTTTTCCCACAGCGCTGGCATTTCCCCTAGCGTTTACTTGGCCCACATTTGTACACGCAAAATATCATATACAAATGGAAAGGACCTTAATCAGTCAACCCTCTTGCAGCATAATTGTGGCATGTTGGTCCATATGTACATAATCAACCCTATATAGAACAAATTGACAGAAATTGGGTGCGAAACCCCACCGGGGCTGACGCTTGAGGCGCTTCTCCAAACGCCTGAAAGAACAACAGTCGCGCGGGGCCCGGGTCGGTGGGAATGTGCCTAAATCGGAGGGAACCTTGACTTGCTGGTGCGATATGCAGGAAATGAGAAATGGAATGGCCCCAGAAAAAAACATCCCGGATTTGGTTTCCGCAGCGAGTGCTGCAATGGTAGCGATTGGGCTCCTAAAGTGAATGCTCACTTCTGTGATGAGGTTCACGAAGTCACTCGGTCAAGTCGGCTGGCGACTGTTTTCCACTCGGTGCGAGGGCCTCTATGGCTCCTAGCGAAACTCGCGCTTGGGAAGGATGTCGGCCAGGGTCTTCCATTTCGTGGGATCCTCGCCGGACGTGAGGTCGTGCTGGAGTTGCTCGGTGACGGTGACAGGTCTCACCGAGTGCACTGAGCAGCGTAGGAGTCTGTTCCCGATCAAGACCCATAGGATGTGCCTTCTGTGGTCGCCTTCTTCCTGATGCTGCATCAGCTCTTGGAAGACGACACGTCCAGGCCCAATCCAGTATGGCTTGCCGGATTTCTTGTGACCACCTCGAGGTCCTCGATGTTGATCGGAAGGATGAACATGGCGCCAGACCTTCACCAACTCGAAGGGTGTGAAAGTCCTCAAGGGTTGCCGCACGGAGGTGTTGGCAAGCTTGCTGAGGATCCGTTGGGAACGAGTCTTCCGAGCCACCTCCTCTGCGTGCTGGCGAGCTTGGGTGAGGCTGATGTAGTCGGAGGTTGGATCGATGAGCTGGTGCGTGCGAATGTCCTCATCCGTGATGGTGAGCAGAGTATCCAGCCGTGTACTCGGTCGAGTTCAGGGCTGAGCATGCGAGGATCAAGGTGGTGTGTGCGTCCTGGTCCAGAGCTTCTAGGTGAATGGCAGTTGCTGTGCGCTTGACATCTTGGATTGCAGCTTCAACCACTCCATGAGCCCAAGGTTCCTTCTCCGGCGGGAAGGCGGCTTGAATGTTCTGGTTGTTGAGGAAGTCAGCGAGCTTCTGGGAGGTGAAGGTTTTGGCAGAGTCAGCTACCACGATCTTCGGCTTGGGGTAGTGCATGAGCCAACCAACTGTGAAGGCTGCAATCACGTCTTCAGCGTTTTCGGCTTGTTGGGTCATGTTGTCGTAGATCTTGATCTTGACAACGGCTCGGAGCTTGGTGGCCAGGTCGATCATCAGGAGGAACTTGGCCTTCAGCTTGGTGCCGGGGATGTGCCACTCAGAGGTGTCCATGCCAACGGCTTCCCAAGCCTTGTAGAGCTGGTGAGTCGACGCAGGTGGAATCTGGCCAGAGCTGGTTCCGCCCTTCTGTAGTGATTCACATGCCGGGCACTTGAAGTCCAGAACGGCTTGAACCTTCCATGGTGGTTGGCCGGCATCACGTACAATTCGTGCCAGATTGCGATTCGTAGGATGACCTGCAGATCGATGAAAGCGGGCCACCTTCGCCTTCCACTGCTGCGAGCGCGTTGATGCCTTGGTCCTTGTCTTGGTAGGGCGAGTGGTCGGCGAAGGACGGACCATCTTGTGGTTCTTGATGTGGGTCCGAAGAACCTCCTCCGCGTCGATCTTTTTCTGCATCGCGAGGCATATGGTTGCGGTCGGTTTGGAACCTTCCATCAACGGCTGAAGTTCCTTGAGCATGCGACGGACCATCTCGGGCATGTCCGTCTTGGTGGTCTGGCCGTGGGAGCCGTGCCTCGGAATGTAGGACATGCGGACGTTGCAGACCTGGCAGTGCACCCACTGACCGTGAGGGTTGCTCTTGGCGACATCCTCCAGGTGATTTCCGAAGCATGGCCACTGAGTGGGATCCGCCCTGGGATCTCGGGGATCCATCATCATGGCCCGTTCGGGATCCAAGGGTCTGGCTGTGCCCTTGGTTGGTGGAGTCACAGGCTCCTTCGACGGTCGTCCCGGTGGACTTCTCCGAGCGGTACGCTGGCATGGCTGGTAGGACTCACCGCTGTCGAATTGGGGGACTTGGTGCTCAGAGCACCCATGGAACCGGAGCTGGCGGCACGTTCAAGCTGTTGGCGATACCGAAACAGTGTCATCAATCGTGCCCGTGATTCTTCAAGAACCTTTGCATCATGCCGGTGATCCATGACAGTCATGTCGAAGTGAACCGGGTGGAACTCAAGAACGTGAATGTTGGACTCTGGGGTGGTTACCTCGTCATGCACACGGATACTGACGTGACCTTCAAGGCAGGTTTTGTTGCAGGTGAGGTACTCCACAAGGTCCAACATGTAATGTCCCTTAGAGTTGCACTTCAGCTGAAACACGGAGGGGCTGCAGTCAGTAGAGTCCATGGCCATTCCTGTACGGAAATCAATGGTCAGTGCAGTGGTGGGACCTCCCAAGTGATCCATGATCCATGCCAATGAGGTTGGGCACCAAGTTGCTTCGGTCGAAATCAGGGCTGTGCAGTTCAGGTGGATTTGGAAGAGCAAAGATTTTGAATGTGCGTTCCGTACCCGAA
Organism: Effrenium voratum; assembly: GCA_963377175.1. Classification (NCBI taxonomy): domain Eukaryota; class Dinophyceae; order Suessiales; family Symbiodiniaceae; genus Effrenium; species Effrenium voratum. Next base: position 131,450 of record CAUJNA010000281.1, read on the forward strand.
GCTCTTGAAGTGATTGCAACACGAAACAAGGCCCGTCCCCAGCGACCGCTGCCAAACCTGAAATACGGGCGCTCGGACTTGAAGATCTCAACCTGGGTCTGATGGTCCTTCGCCATCACGGCACTAATCAAACCCTCTATAGCTACTTGTGGACCGGCTGATGCAGTTGCACCGCAATCCAGAAGTCCCTCACTGGGAAGTGCACCGGAGTTGGCTGTAGCATAGGCCTCCAAGGCGTGGTCCAACTCCAGGCCACCCAAGAACATGTCGGAGGTGTAGGCGTTGACAGGTTCTCGAGGTGAAGGTTTGCCCTTGCCTTTGGATGGTTTGCCCTTTTGCCAAGCTTGGGCTTCCATCCAGTGAAGTTTACCCTTTTTGTGCTTGCCCTTGCCCTTGTGAGTGTAGTAGTTGTCGAACCAGCTGTAGGGCTCGAGGTCGTTGTAGTAGCCGTGTTTGGACTTGCCCTTGGAGTAGCCCTTGGGTCCGGGGTGACGGCGATCAGGACAATCGCGAGCAAGGTGACCGCCACTACAGTTGAAGCAAGGTCTGGGAGAACCATGTCCCTTGCCGGAAGAGCGGTCCACTACATGGCCGAAACCCCGATCACGACGAAGAGCTGCTGTGGCACGTTGGGCTTCTGTCCAGGACCTTCGTGCCTCAGCTGCCAAGGACTCAGCAACTTGTTCGGCATGTTGTGCATCTTGAAGTGCAGGATCATCAAGAGCAACATCAGTGTGGTCACCCGTCTCAGTGACGTTGGTCGCGGCATGATAGTCCTCGATGTAGGGACTCCATGATGGGTCTTCATCCCAACCCGCAGCAGTAAAGGAGTCGTCCCACGACCAGGCGACATCGGGATCAGGATAGTCCTCCATGTGGTAGGCCTTCTGATAGTAACCTTGATGAGCGGCGGGTTGATGCTGTCGACCGGTGAACTGCTCATCCCACAAGGTCTGAAGTGCACGGGTGATCACGTCGAACTCCAAGCTGCCCCTGGTGGTGCTGATGATGTCTCTCTTTTCTTCAGGAGAGAGACCGGCTGCTTGCAGAAGATGGAAACCTCGAAGTACACCAAGGACGAAGCTATCCGCCAGGTCCAATTTGCCCAAAGCTTGCTTACCATGGTCGCTTGGTTGGACGCCAACGGATTGACGATGGCTTGGGGAGTGTGGTGAGCCTTCAGGGACTCGTTGGTGGCGTCCTCCGGGTGAACCACTCTCGGCTTGTTCTTGAGGAGGTGATTCGCCCTGACCAGGCTCTTCAGCAACAGTTTCAACGGTGGGTCCAGTGGCCTCATCGTGCCACTCGGCCCAGCTTTCACCGGTTTCATCCCAAGGTTCGGTGTAGTACTCCTTGTTGGGGAGGCCAAAGTCTTTGTCCTCCTGACGGATGCCCAGCTTCTCCTCGTGGAGCCTCAGAATCGCCTCGGTGAACTCGCTGTAGCCCAAGGCTTCTCTGACCAAGAACGAGTTCATCGGCTCCTGATGACGGCGATGGAAGCTGAAGTACTGCTGGCAGATAGCTGCTGCATTTGGCAAAGACTGCCTCACCAAAGGACTCTGGGCCAGCTGCTGAAGGTAGATGCGCGTGCCGTTGGGTTGGTCAAACATGTGGTGATTCCATGACATCGCCAGCAGCCGTGCGGGTCCGGTGAGCTTGCCAATCAGCTTGTGAGTGCAGTACCGACGCTTGTACGCAGGTGCCGCACTCACATACCAGCACACTTCTCGAGTGTAGCGTCTCCAGGATCTGGCAGATCCATCCCATGAAGGCGTATGACCATCCTTGTCCGCCATGATGGCAAAGTGCCGCGGCAAGGGAAAAACAGCACCCAGTCCTCTTGAACTGGTTGCGCAAGGTCACCAGCACCTAGCCGTAGAGCTCGCTAAGCAGCTCCTTGAAGGCTAGGGCAAAGGCAAGGAAAAAGGTTGAGGCCACCGAAGAGAAAGAAGATGTGGTAGCACGGTGGTCCTCGGATCTTGTGCTCCGCTACCAACGCAGCGAGTGCTGCAATGGTAGCGATTGGGCTCCTAAAGTGAATGCTCACTTCTGTGATGAGGTTCACGAAGTCACTCGGTCAAGTCGGCTGGCGACTGTTTTCCACTCGGTGCGAGGGCCTCTATGGCTCCTAGCGAATGTAGCCTAGGCTCTGCCTGGGTGAGCAAAAGGGGGCGAATCCGAGTCCTGAGTTTGGCTGTTGCAGTTTCCTTAAGGGAATTTCCAGGTTCATTCCCCTCATTCCCTGCTGAGCACCAGCAAGTTGAACATGTGTGGTTTCTGGTTCGTTGCCCTTGGAACAAACCAAACATAAGAAAGCCCTCAAAAACCCACACACACACACACAAGTGGCTGGTGGTTTCCCTTTGCATTCCCTGCAAAACCGGGGAAAATGTTTTCCCAAGAATGACTCAAAGACTTCAACTCGTCACTCTGATCTGAAGAATCGGATCCCAGGGGTGTCAGATGTTCACCGAAGGCGAACAAATCCCGCCACTCGTGGCTCCCTCTCCGCAAGAAGTTTGGTTCTGAAACGAAGGCATTGCTCGATTCAAGGATTCAAGTGAGGTCCAGAGCGAACAGAAACAAACCAGCTTTTATTGCAGGGCGCACGTATGGCCATGGGTAGGCTCGCTTTACCCTTTTTCCAGTGGCTCGCTATGATTTGTGCAGATGTTATTGCTCCATTCGGGGTAAATTAGTACCAAATTAGATAGCTATTACAACTGATTCACTCTGCCACGGCGGGGGGAGATTAAAGGTCATTACATGTGATTGTCTTTGAGTTGCCATTTGTCACGAATAGGTCGGCTTTAGAGCGTACAAACGCATGGCCAGTGAAGGTGCAAGAAGTAAGCAGGCTTTGGCCGGCTTCTACTTAGTGGTAAATGTCCCTATCATCTGTTATTAAACATCTGTTGCTTGAACTAAACACCGGGCATGTCAAGGGTCGCAAAATGTCACGGGGCCGAGCTTCGTCAGCAACTGGGTTCTCAAAGGGGAACCTGCACAACGGCTGCCTTTTGGCTCCCTTTTCAATTCGCCCTTTGGCTGCACCTAAAGGTCTAAAGTCTTGATCGCAATGATCCGATCCATTGGATCCGAAAGGTCTATCTCATGGCCATCCCTAAGTCCCAGCCGGACTCGCAACCCTTGCCCGGGATGAGTCAAACAAACTGTGGAGGTCAGGTCGAAATGGGTGCCTTTTTTGTGGCTTTGAAGTGAAACCGCAAGCAGACCTAATCATTTTTGGGGGTCCCGTAAAGAAGACACCCAAATCATGAATATCCAAACTGGGCCTCGTCAAGCTTGCTAAACGGCTCCATGCGCCAACGGAACCAAGCTCTGCCAGAATTTGGTTGTCCGGCCGGTGCTGTGGGGATCCGACCTTTGGACTGTGTGGACTGTCCCTCCGCAAAACCGTACCAATCGTTTTGCTCGATCAGAAACCGGGGAAAGGGCACTGAAGGTCTGGGCGATCGAACAAAAATGAGAAGCCCTACGTATTTTGGACACTCGTCTTTGCTGCGAGTTGATCCACCTCTTTCCACCTACTTTAAGCGCTTTAAGCGGCTATGTGCTACTTCATCTCATTTTGTTGAAGCATCGTCCTTCACCTTCCGAAGCCTTTGCTTTTCAAGAGGCCTCACAAAGTTTGAATTCAAACTTTTCCCAGGTTGAAACCATCTTTGCCACCACCCGCACTCCTCTCAAGCGCCTGATCTGACTTGCGGGCCGCACTCCGCTGCCAGGGATGATCTTTGTCAAGGACTCCTGGCTGGCGCTTGGTGAGAAACCCTGGCTACAAGGCTTTGCACAGTGAACTTAATGGGCACCCCGGAGTAATAAACCGGTTGATGAATAGGGGGTGCCTCTGTTTGAGTGGAGAGTCATCACTATTGCAGGTGACCACCCCCTAATAATAAACCAGTGTATCTATCCGGGGTCAACATTAGGCTTAACTCGGGTTTGAACCAGGGCTTTGACTGCGGGTCACCAGCCACATAACTCTGCGAACTCCAGGTCCCAGCAGGCCCAGCGAGGTCATGTGCCGGAGTCGGCTGAGCTTCTGGCATTACAACGGACGAGGAAGGTCTTCTGAATGCGCTTCAGCGTCTGGTACTGCGGGGTCTCCTGCACGTCGAGAAGGTGCCGAAAAAGGTGTGCTGGCAAAGCTGTAAACTTGTCAATTCCAACTTGTGGTCCATCTTGGTATCTTTGCAAAACTCGCATAAGATTCAACCCCCAGAAGCCCGATGCTGGTTACCAAAACCCTTGAGGCGAAAAAGCCTATGTCCGCAACTCGAAGCACTGGGATGGGAGGGCCTACCCTTCAGCATCAATCCACGGGACTGGCTATCCCAGGGCCTGGGAAGACTTAATTATGTGGATCCTCCATGGAATCACTTGGCTGTGGGTACATCGGTACCCCAACTGGAACCCTAGTAAGTGGAAACATGGACCAAAACCTGCGGTCTTTTGGTGGTTGAATTCTGACCCATACCCACTTGAGGGTTCCCTTGAGTAGCGAAGCTTGAGGATCTCAATGTGGTCCCAGATTGAGTCCCCTCCGCTGGGCGTGCAGCGCTTGCTTGTGGGACCCTGACTCGGACTAAACATGGGCATGAGAACGCCCGGTGGATTGGAGATCTCTCCTTGTTGGACTGGTTCATGATGCGGCCGGATGCGGCCGGCGGATGCTTCCAGAGGAGCCGACCGCTTTCACTCCGAAAACCCGCGTAAACGGCTCGGCCAGAAAATGGCAGCGAGAAAAGTGCAGAGATTTGTTGGGAGGAGCATCCCTTGATTTTGCGCAAAGGGGGCGCTCAACAGGCAAGCCCCGTGTCAAAACGAGCCAGGCAGAACAGATTTGCCTTGGAGATTGTCAATGAAGCGCCAAGCCAAAGGAAATGCTTGGGCAAAGGTCAGAAACGGTGCCTGATCACAAGGCTTTCCTTAGACTCTTGGGAAAGTCAGACAGATGTGTCATGTCCCGAAAGGAAATACCCTGACACATCGAACTAAGCACTCCGGCCAACTTTGACCGGCACTGCCGCAATGTGGGGCGTCACACGTTGTGGTTGGTTGCCTTTTTTGGTGACACCCTTTTCCACTTGCTAGGGTGGGTTTAGATTTAGTTAGGGTGGGGTTTGGATGGTTTTAGGGTAGGTTCCGGGTAGCTTTAGAGTGGCTTTTGGGTAGGTTTTCGGGTGGTTTAGCCTGCGTTCAGGGTTGGATTAGGGATCGGTTCAAGTCGGTTGAGAGGCCGGTATGGGCTTGCCTTGGGAGTAGGGTGCATTTGCGATGGTTCGTTGAGGGGTTGGTCTTGGTGTGATTACAGTGGCTTGGTTCATTCAGGTGGATTTGGCAAGGGCTTAAGGCGCCTGCCACAAATCCGGCGACCACCAACCTGCGAGTGCCAAACAGGGTCTCTCTGAGCTGTGCAAAGTGTAACGCTCAACCAAAGCACTTCACAAAGGGGGCCATTTGAGTGCAGGATTCCGGCATCAACTGCAGTGTTGCATGTCTGGCCTGCGGTGGCATGTGCCCGCTCCCGCTTCAAGGGCGCCTTTGTTCGACAGCGCGCTGGACGACTCACATCACACCCAGGCATACAGTCGGAAAACGCTGGAAAGCAAACGGCCCAGCCCTGTCATCGTCAGCAGCCATGACCGCCGACAGCCTCAGAGCACAGGGAAGATTGCCGAACGATCGAAAAGGAGAACGAGCAGCAATCCGGTTGTCAAACTTGCAGGCCCCTTCACGCGTCCCCTGGTCATTCTGCCCGAAGGATGGAGCCAAAACATGGACTTTGTAGGTCTCAAGATGCGACTCCCTGCTCTCACGCAACACAAAGATGCCATCTCCCCAACCCATTTTGGGTCCCTAGCGAGCCACAGCCATTTGAGTCACAATCAAAACCCGCTATTAAAATTGTCTACCCAGAACCATGCAAACAACCAAGCAGGCGGCCGCAACTTGGCTGGGACTGCCCCTTACTAATCTTCATCTACCCGGGTTTTGAGTGTGGCACATTTTGGGCCCCTGGCACACCCCATTCGTTGTGGGGAGGCCACTCTCCAGCCTGGTGGTGCTCGATCCTTGGGATCGTAGCGCAGGATCAGGATCGGGATGGGCGCGCCGAGGCTATCGTTGGCCAAGCCTCTCACCGCTGGCTTGGTGGATGTTTTTGGGTGGAACCCCCCATCCCTCGACGCCAAGGGTCCAAATCCCAAACCACCAATCCAAATCACCAACTATAGTGGTTAACGGTTAACTGAACCCCCCAAAACAGTGAGTCAAGACAATGACCCCAGGGAGAAAAGGGCACTGATGCCTTTCAAATTCCACCCCCCCCGTGTTGGAAAAAAAAAAAAACGTCACCGAGGTAAACAGGCAGCTGAGTTGGAGCAAATCCTCCGAGTCGACCTCCAAACGTGGGAGGCCAGCGAGCCACTCGGAAACTCGCCCTCACCTATGCAGTTAGGATAAGAATCTTGCCGGCAGTGGTTGTCAGAAACCGGGTAACCCCAAGTTGGCACCCTGGTAAATGGAAACAATGACTAAAACCTGTGGTCCAATTCCTGCTGGTTTAATTTTGACCCATACCCTGCTGGTGCGATAGGTAGGGAAGGGAATAACCCCGTAAAGGAAACCACCAGTTGGATGGTTTATATCGGTCATTCCCTCATTCCATGAGCACCAGCAAGGAATGCGAATCTGACTCCATTCCCTCTGCTATAGCCAACTCGCTTCTATAAATGCAGCCAAGCATTCATGCGCAAAACATGTCTGAACATTTCGGGATGGTGCTTGATTTTTAAATTGAGGTATCGCCAGCGAGTCACTCAACACACCTACGCAGCTGTAAGAACGAGTGTGTTTCAAACAGGGAAATGTCGGAAGCCCAATGTTCCCAAAAAATCCCAGAGGCTGATTTCAGAACCACTTACCATGAATTGTTCAGGTTCACTTGAATCAACCGAGGATCAGTAACGCCCTAAACAAGACAGGTATAGGTAACAGGTACCTCGCAAAACAACTACCCCTGCATGAGAGGTTCCCATAACACGCCCATACTCGGCCGAGATGGTCCTTGGCAAACGCTGGAAGTACGATCCAGCCAAGCGGCCAAGGCGCGCTCGCAAAGACATCGCACACTTGCGCCGCATGTAACCGGTCATTTCCGTGAAATAACTAAACAACAGTTGAAAATCACAAAGGCCAAGGAGGACTCAGGACTAAACTTTTGGGTGTCTTGTTCAACATCAACCGATTTAAAGCCATTGCAGGTCATGCAACCGCCATCGCCATGAGTGCTTAGGTGTCGATGCTTTTTGCGCCTTGCTGACGCTCCACTCTGCAATTATACAAACATTGTTTCAAACGGTTGCTGGTAATTGGGTCAAATATACCAAACCCCAGCGGCCATGGGAAGCAAAACGGCACTCTTTTTTGAGGCTGTTGAAAGGAACCGGCCCACCCCCTTCCAACAAACCAGTCGGTCTCAGGAGTTGGTTGGCTTGGGCAGTTGCACCAAATTACCCCTGAGGCACAAAAGGCAAATTGCGGTGGAAGGCGGAGACAAATCCAAAGTGAAAAAGCAAGTGCAGAAAAAACTTTCATCTACAGAACACACACACAAAACCCCGCACAGACACACACACACACACACACACACACACACACACACACACACACACACACACACACACACACACACACACACACACACACACACACACACACACACACACACACACACACACACACACACACACACACACACACACACACACACACACACACACACACACACACACACACACACACACACACACACACACACACACACACACACACACACACACACACACACACACACACACACACACACACACACACACACACACACACACACACACACACACTCACACACTCACACACTCACACACTCACACACTCACACACTCACACACTCACACACTCACACACACACACACAAAAAAAAACATCCAAACAGTATCCTATGACCACATGTTTCCGCATTTGTGCGTCAACAGCTTAACCTATGGCAACTGTACCACCATTTGCCACGGATTTTTCTCGGATTATAGCAACAAAGCCAGCTTGACGATTAGATCACGTAGATCACCGCGCCTCGATGCAGGGTGCCGGCGTCCAGCACCAGCGCGTCTCCGGCCCGCCAGGCCGCGCTCGCGCTCGCGGCGGCCACCGCCCCGTGGCTGGCGGTGAGACTTCGGAGGCACCGGCGCCAGCGCTCGCGGAGCCCAAGGCGCCGATCCTGATCCGATCTGAAACCAGGGGTTGAAACTACCAATTTCCGTGGGGGAATTCGGACCGCAAACACCCAAATCCCCAAGGAACTGACCTGACCCGTGAAATTTGGTGGTTGAAATTCCATACGGTTTTGGAAGGATGGATATCCAACAACTTGGTTTCAACAAACAAATTTCGGTTTCAACAAACCTTATGATATTGGTTGAAACCATATTGCTGAAACCACTGAGGTGCACTGTGGATGGTTGAAGTGCTGCACCTTGAGACCATGGGTTGAAACCGAATTTTGTTTGTTGAAACCATTGCTTGAAATCCATCCTTCAAAAAGTATCTGTGCAGGGGTTTGTGCTCCATGTCGCAACGCTTTGAAGCCACGGTTGGAACCAGGTTTGTTGGTATTTACGTTGGGGAATCGAGTCAGAAAGGGTTTTGGAGGTGGTGCCGAAGAGGATTTCGCAACCATCCACAGTATGAAAATTCGGTGCCCTGTTCCCACCCTTTACGCATCACCCCAAAAAGAAACTCAGCTACAGTGGCGTTTAAACTTTCCTGCAAACATCAAATTGCCACTCTCTTTCGGGACTTTTGGGTAGGGCATTCACTGACGTTTGGAGGGCCAGGTTGGTGTGCGAAGCGCAAACCTCCACTTCGACTTCGGCCATTCAAGTTGCCAATTTGTGGCAACCTAAAAAATACTACCCTGCTGCCTCAGCTATTGCTCTCCCAAATCGAACACATCATGCTTTATTATTTCTGGCCCGGTAGGCGAATTCCGCAGGATCGCCCTTTTCATGGACTTCCAAATCTGGGAAACCATAAAATGCGGAAGGTCAAAGGATACCCTGTGTTAGAGCTAAGGGCTTGGCACCCTCCGAAAAAAACAATTTAGCCGGCTGCTGGTTGCTCCACTCTCAACTCTGTTCCAGGGACTCCCGACGCCGTTGCTCCGTTGCTCGCGCACCCGCCGTTTTGGTCCGCGCCGAGCCCCGACGAACCCCGAGGAAAAGCCCGAGCCGAGGCGCATGCAGCGCATGGGTGCCCGGCAGCAGCTCTTGGGGCCCCCGGTCCGGCGCTACAGTGGCCAGGGGGATGAAGATGGAGAGTCCTAGCAGCAAATGGGCCGATAAAGGCATCCCTTTCTGGGTTCACAGGTTTTGGGTTTAGGGTTTTGTTTTTGTTTGATTGTTTTGGGTTTAGGGGGTTGCCGTTTGCGGGTTTAGGGTGTTGCCGTGTGCACAAGCACCTACATGTTCATGGGTTGCCGCTTGCTGCAAGGCGCGAAGTTTGATCCCAGGTCCTTGCTATCACACAAGGGGAAGCACCAAAAGAGTAGCCCTGCCCTTACCCCTTAAAACTCCAAGCCCGGGGGAAGTTAATCTTTTACAGACATATAGCCCATGTTACCCAAAAAGTTGAACAGTTCTGTTTTTAAGAGGTATGTACCTGATCCTTTTTATCAAAGGGTTTGGTTTGGGCAAAGTTCTCCCAGGCAAACCCCCAGAGTTTCCCTCCCACCACTTGTGCATGGCACCTGACATTCGGGGAGTCCTGGTTTGGACCGTTGCCCTTTTAAAGGGACCAAACCTGTCATGAAAGCAAAGGAAGTTGATCCCAGATTGCAGAGCGGCTGTTCAAACGACATTGGTTTTAGTCCCAAGTGGATCCCCGGCAAACCCCAATAGTATCTAAACCTTTGCCATTTTCCTTTTGGTGTTTTTAACGGTGGCAAACCCTTGGTTACCTCTTATCTCAGTGGATCCCTTTTATCACTGGATATGGCGAAGCACCTAAAGAGTAACCCTTCCTGTTACTTTTCTGAAAGGGTTCGGTTTGGTTGCCAAAGGGAAATGATGAATACACTACTGTACCCAGTGCAGACACTGGTCAGAGGCTCTTCAGGAGCTCTGCCGCCGATTTCTTCTGCTAGTGAGACTTGAGATGCTCAATCACAGTGAACCCCATCAAACCCCTATAGTATCTAACCAGCCATCTTTTTTTTGGTGTTTGAAGGGTGGCAAGCCTTGGGGCATACCTGCTATACAGGAAAATGTGAGCGGGTAAAAATATGATTCCTTGAACGAGGAAAGGACTCAGGAGGTTCATCTGTCCATTGGGGATGCTTCAGGCTTTTACAAGCAAAGGATCCGGCATTGAAGATGGACACATGAAAACCGTGAGGCTCGGCTAAATTTCATGTTGGACCCCGAAATCGCGAGCCACGTACGTCGAAACCATAGAGGGGACAGAAATAGGGACCCCCTTTTTGTTGTTGCAAGGAATCCCACAATGCAGATTCGAAAAACCCACCTTTCTTGAGGGCTCCCTAATCTATCGAAACTCCAGGCCGTGCTGTCAGCCAGCCCCCCACTTGCTTGAGCCACCGGGAAAAAAAGGAATATTTCCAGTAGTGATAGATTCCCTTTACAACACCAAAAAGGAGAAAATACAAAGCATAGGCTCAAGCAGATGGAAGCCGCCAAAGGCCATCGATTTCAGGCGTCCGTCGATTTTTTTTCCCGCTCGCGGAGCGCTTGTGCCTTTCCCGGTGGCGGAGTCCATGTGCCAGCGCTGGAGCTCCGCGAAGGGATCCGCGATCACCAGCTGGGCCTCCGAGAGGAAGATGGGACTCTTGGCCAAATCCTGGAGGAGGGCGTCGTGATCTTCTTTTGTTTTGCTTCGTTTTTTGTCTTTTGGTTGCTGGTGCGATAGGGTGGGAATGAGCGAATGACCCTTATAAACCATCCAACTGGTGGGTTCCTTTAAGGAAATTCCTGATGGGTGAGGGTCGATGGGTAGTGGGGACCCCTCACTAACCAGCGATATGGAGTCCTCAAGTAAGACTCCTTGATGAAAATCCCAACTGGATTCCCCGCTAAAAGTGACGAACTTTTAGTGGGTTAAATGGAAACCACCACTAAAGACTAAAGGGCTAAAAAGTTAAGGGGATGGCTAGGAGATGCTAGGAGCAACCAAGTGTCTTTCCCTTTTCCCTGAATGAGGGAACGACCCTTAATTATAAACCATCCAACTGGTGGTTTCCTTTAAAATAATTCTTCCTTTGCTCACCCAGAGGGTCCCTTGATACCTCATGAGGATGGCTTTGGGGGGGTAAAAAGCGATCTAAGTGCCTCCTTAGAAGGTACTTGGACCCTCTGCGGGGCGTCGTTCTGTTCTTCTTTTGTTGGTGGGGTAACTTCCATTTCCATTCTTTCCAGGGATCCTTTCTCGAAAACCACCGAAAACCCTGGGGAAATGCCTGGTTTTTCAAAAGAACGATGGCTGAAAAGAATGGGAAATCAACCACTAGAAAATGGAATGAGCCTTATAAACCATCCAACTGGTGGTTTCCTTTAAGGGAATCTCTGGGTTCATTCCCTCATTCCCTTCTGAGAACCAGCAAGTTTCTCACAGTCATTCCATTTCCCTGTCAACCAAGGGCTTGCGCTTTGAAATCAAAAAGGAAAACGGCGATGCCTGAGATCCACGTTTTTTTTGTTTCTGCTTTTTCCGGATGCAGATGTTTGGGGTAGCTTCAGGAAACATCCCTGGAATCCAGACTCACATCCGGGTTGCACTGTCCGAGCATCCGACGTATGTGCTCATTGGTTTTAGATTGGGTTTGTCCATTGAAAGGAAAGGGTCCAAAAACATGAGGCAAGTGTCAGACAAAAAATGCGGAGGGGGGGGTCCCAAGGCTGGTGCTCAGCAAGGAATCACGAGCTTTGGGAATGAGCCCGGGGAATTGTGCCTGTAAATTGCCCTCTGAGAAAAACATCAGCAATTGCTAACATCCGCATTTGTGTTCCAGGCTATAGATGGTTTTAAAGGGAACCCCCTGCTATATGAATAACGGTAAATATCCTTAATCCGTGGCATGACAGGAATGCAAGGGGCACTTGGCCTTCATTTGTTGTGCTTTCATGGTTCTTGAGAGCGCCATGCTGCCTTGTGCCAGAAAACCTGACCTGCTCCAAGGAGGAGACAAAGCCCTAGAGGTTCGACGGCCGGTTCGATTTCGGTACATGAACCTGGGCAAATGCTAATTCACAAAGCAGCAATAGGCCACAAGTAAGACTCCTTGATGAAAACACCAACTGGACTGCCTTCAGATCCCCCAATAAAAGCTTAACTTTTAGCGGGCTAAATTTCACTTTTAGTGGGCTACATGAACTCCCCAAAGGTTTAGGATGCTGGGAACGATCCTTCATGGGCTTTCGTTCCTTCCCCGCCCCCCTCCCTTCCCCCCCCCCTTCTCTGCTTCCCCCCCCGCTGCTTCCCCCCCCCACCCCCCCCCCTCCCTCCCTCCCTCCCTCCCTCCCTCCCTCCCTCCCTCCCTTGGGGTCAAGCCCACGCCTGGATCTCGAAGTGCTTGTGCACCAGCGGTGCCACGGAGGCATGGGGCGAGACCGCCGCCGGCTCGTACTCCGGGGATCCTGGCAGGGGATCCACGCCTCCCCGCTCACAGGGCTGAGGGCATCGAAGGGGCGCACAACTAATTCCTCCACTAAAGAGGCTAGAATAAGTTGGTACCAACTTTTTGCTGTAGTCTATTTTCGTAGGAGACCCCTCCCCTCAAAAAGGGAAAACGGGCCCTACTGAAAAACCTACTCAAAAAGGGAACTCCTTCCATGAGGTCCAAAAAAGCCCTTCCAACCTGGAGGGCCCCTTCTGATGCGTAGGGAGGATAAATCCTTCGAACCATTCTTCCATGATAAGTCCATCTTTGGGGAGCACCCCCCCCACTATAAATCTGGGTGAATTCTTTTCTTTCGCTAGCTGCGGACGGTGCGCGTCGCTATCAACATGCACGGCTGGTGTTCAGCCCGCGAAATCGGGCTGGATGGCATCCAGTCTGTGCTGGATGCCACGATGCCAGAGTTCCCACTCCGTGGGAAGCTGGCTTGCCACTTCGGCCCCCAAGCTCAACATACTACGGGCATGTTGCGCAAAACCCCTAGCGACCACCTGGCAAAGCCCCGGGGGGTACTCCTTGGCCGCCGGCGTGCGGAAAGCCCCCCTTGCATCTCTTCCCACCAATGCCATGTGAGCTCCCCTCGCATGATTGCATCGGCCATGGTCGCCTGCAGCTCTGATGCTGTCCCTTACCCCCGGGAGCCGCACCAGAAGCAGCGTGGTTGGCTTCCGACTGGGGGCCCCCAATGTGCATTGGTCGAAGGAGATGACCACAATGCAGCCTCTTCAGCAGCCTGATGGGCTCCAACCTCCATATGCTGGGCAAGGGTCTACCTAACCAGCAAGCGTACTGTGGATGCTCCAAAAAGAAGCATCCTCCAGCTGCCGCAAACCACCACGCAGCATCGATGGCAAAGGCAAGCAAGCGATTAGCCACATACACCTGCTTAGCCTGCTTGGCCTTGAGCCCTTCCAGCCCGTACAGAGCCTCCGCTGACCTCAGGGGAGGGGGGCCGCCCTTCCTGAACCTCGCAGCCGACCAAGATTCGCAGGGAGGGCCGCAGCCTCCACCCAGGATCTGTCCGCTCAAGATCCAGTTCTTCCACTTGTCTGCATTGTCCGTGTTGAGCAGATCACCCATCTCAGCATCAATGCAAATGTCCACCGTGAGCGCGAAGAGCACTCCCCCATCGATCCACTGCTCTCCTTCTATCCAATGAGGGATGTCTCCATCACGCCTCTGCCCTCCGAAGAAGTTGACAAAGACCAGTACCCTGAGGCTGACCGCCATGGCTCCCACTGACAGCCCTTCCATGGCAAACTGGCCCGCTTGCCCTACGTGTTCCCCTTGATGCGATTGCATGACCGCCGCAACAGGTCGCTCTTCCTGCTCCGCCTCTCCTCTCCCTTCCGGAGCAGGCCCCTCAGTCGCTTCCTCTCTCCTACCCTGCATTTTTTCAAAGGGCATGTTCTCCCAGTCATAACCTTGCCTCCTGTAACGCCTCTCCCAGGCCTCCCTCATTGTCTGTGCTTCTTGGGACGCAACGGGGGGTAAGCGCACAAAGGGGGTTTTGGCCGGGGGCGCGAGGGCCTTGTGGGGTGCCCATCCCTCCGACCGAAACTGCTGGGCCTGCTCCAATGTTTGCTGATCGAGCTGATCCGAAACCCCCGCCGGCATGGGCGGGAAACACGCTTGTGTGTGCTCTCTACATGCGGGTTTGCTGTGGAAGTGCCTCACCAGTCTAATGCGTTGATGGAAACACTTGCCGCACGCAAGACATGTATCCCCCGCTGCCCAACTGCGGTTGGGCCTCTTATATCCATGCATCTTTGTGGCATGCATGGCTAAGGCCTGTCTGCTTTTCCACGAGGTTCCACATTCATCGCACCAGAAGGTGTCCCTCTGCTGCGGAATCTCTGCCTGTGGGAGGCGCGGTTGGGGCACAGTGACCCCTTGGTGAGCGGCTCTGTCAACAAAGCTACGCTCCCAATCCCGCATGCCCACTTGATTCGCCTGCGATCTCGCACAAGCCTTTTCAGCGATCTTCAACGTTTTTCCCCAATCCTGGGCATGCATGATGTGCTTGAGCCAAGCCCGAACATTTTCTCCGGGGCAACTTTCTCCGAGGGGCATGCGCAACCAACCACTCACAATCCTCCTTCACATGCGCAATCCAAGCACGGTCATCTCCCTCTGCCCCCAAAAGCATCGCCCACAAAATGGGCGGTGCTATGTGCAGAGCCCTTTTCACATACCTGAGCCTAGCCAAGGACAACCTCTGCCGAGGTGTCAAGGTGCCCAGCCGACCTGCCGCATCCCTTGCCCCCACCTCAAAGCAAGGCTTGCCACCCTGCGCCTTACCCACCATCTCTGTGCTACCCATGACCATACATGCACATTGTATGCGTGTCTGGTGACAACAGTGGCTTCAAAGACTTGCTTTTTGACTCTCATGTCAGCATGCTGATGCTTGTAGAGAGTCTTGCGCAGGGGACCATACGCACTGGCAGCCGCGGCCGCTCTGGCCCTCTTTTCACGCTCCGGCTTGGCCGACTCCTGGATCCAAGTTCCTAAGTGCTTGTAAGCATGTGTGACCGCTATTTCCTGGGGTCCGGCTTGGGTGGCCAGTTCGAGCTTGCCCTGCTGCTGGTTGTGAATCTGACCCCTCAAGATTTTACTCTTCCTCCCTCTCATTTGCAGGAGCATTTCCGTCTTGCCTTGATCGTAGTTGACCTGCAAGCCCCTCTGAGCCATCGTGTCATCAACCAGAGCCCCCAACACCTTCATGTGCGACACCAACGAATCACTACTATCCGCAGCCACCATTACAGCAAGATCGTCAAAAAAGACCACATCCAAGCAACCATTTACCACATGCCGGGGACCTTCATCGCTGAGGAGTTCATCTATGCGGGCCTGCGCCATACAAGGCACGCCCGCTTGCTTGATTCGCCTGTGCAAGTCTTTCAATGGCCATGTTGAAAAGCACATCCCCTACTGGGTCCCCAGGCCTGGTGCCCCGGTGCGTCTGGACAACAGTATCTGTGCCAGTCATGCCAAAGTGACTTCCCGTCAACATGTCCGCCAAGACCTGTTCGTCATGACTGCCTCCCAAGCCAGCCGCATTGTCCTGCCTGGCTCTCTCCCTCAACCTATCCACCTCCTCCGACGCAACTCCAAGCTGGGCAAGCACCCTACAGAGACCTGCGTCGTCCAATGGGTGCTGCACCAACGCTTGCCGGATCACTGTGTAAAAGGCAGCTCTCAGATCCGTAAAAAGGACCCCCACTGACTTCTGCTGCCTATGCCCATGTGCAACCAGCGCCTGAACCATATGGTGGGCCATATCAACTCCATGCCTGCGTCTCCCACCCATCTGTGTGTCACATGCCTGGGACTCCCATTGGCCTGCCAACCGGTCCCTCAAGAGCGAGTGATGCATCTTAGCAAGATGATCCGAAACCAAAATAGCCCTGTATGACTGGGCCTGGCTGGCTGGCCCTTTGCCCTTGAACAACGGAACAAGCAACCCTCCCTTCCACGCTAGCGGCTCCCTCTGGATCAAGAGGGCCTTTGTGAAGAGCGGGAGCAACTTCCAAGCCAACTCAGTTCCACCAGCTTTCAAGACTGCAACGTTCAATCCATCGGGACCTGGAGCTTTTCCATTTTTAAGCTTCTTGAGCTTGCCCATGATTTGTCCAATTCCCGGGAGCGAGTCAACGTCTTTGGCAACCAACGGCAACTCAGGCACACGCTCAACCACTTCCACAAGTTGTTGCTGCGTCATTACCTCCCCAGCTTCCTGCATGGCAAAATGTCTCATGAAGGTGTCTTGCATCTGCTGGTGTGTTTCACACACCTCTCCATCAAGGGTTTGCATCTTGGGGAATGCTCGCGCTCCTCCTTTCTTTCCAGAGCCAGGCGCCAAGACCCTTCGCACAAGGCCATAAACCGTTTTGGCGTCTCCGAGCTGCCCCGCCGCTTGCAAATTATGAAGCGCCTTGACCAAGTAAGCATTTCTGTCCCTCCGGAGCAGGTGCCTCAGGTTGGCATGTACAACCTTGATTTCCGCTCTCATCTGCTCATGCCACAGCTTACCATGGTCATCATGGCTGGTGCTTCTCATCAAAGCCCAAATTTGTTTCTTCCATGCCACCAAGGCCCAAGCTTCCTGCGACATCCAATATGCCTTCTTTCCACCCGTGCTTTTTCCAAAGACCTCCTGGCTCTTCAGCTTAATGGTGTCAACAAGCTGCTTGGCGTGCGTGTCTACATCCACGCCCCAATCAACGTGTTGCACCTCTTTCAGCTTTTCAACAAAGGCTCTCTGCAGCTCCGGGTCAACTAGCTTGCACGGGTCCAGCTTGGGTTCCTTTCGTTTAACCATGCTAATACATCCTTCGATTTCCAAGCACACTGGCAGGTGATCTTCGTGAATGCAGCCAGTGTCAAAATCCTCAACAACCCAAGATTTCTGAACCAGGTTCTCCGCGCTGTCGGGGGACGTCTGGATTCCCTTCCCTCTGAGGATCATATAGACGGACATCACGTCTGACCGAAGGACATTGGCCTCCCTCGAGAAGCCCGGTCGCGCAGACCTGTGGTCACGAAATTCTGGGGACCCGCTGACCCTCGAAATGAAGCACTGAGATGCGTTGTCGTCCCCGAGCACAATGCGGGCGATGGTCGCCTTCTCGCGTCCTGCGTTGGGGCTCGGGACCGGCATTTCCGCTGTTGCGATGTAGATGAATCTTGTCGTCTTCGGCTTGGCATCGGCCTCGACCTCAGCATCAGCTCCGGCCTGAGCAGACACCACGATGCCGACCTCAACCACCTTCAGGGCTAAGGTGGGGTCCTGCTGTAGCAGCCTGCTCAAGTATGCGCACACCGATATGGGCGACGCAACGAGCGCGGCACCCGTCTGGATCCTCATCAAGCCGGCCAGCGCTTCGATGTGTGCACGCGTGGCCATGCACGCACCCATGAGCGTCCAGGGCGGGTTTGCCAGTACCGGGTCCTCAATCGTCGACGGATCAAGAGTCTCAATGTCGACTGGCCCGTACACCTTCTTGACATGCGACCAAATGTTCACTGTCGCAGACTGGCGCCCCACCGGAAGCTCGGCGATGTTCTCCTTGCGTGCATGGGCCGCTTTCACGATCCTGATTGTGGCTCGCACCGCTTCCGCAAGGATCGGGCAAAGCGCACACACCCTGTCCCTGCTCAAGTAATCTGTGCTTTCGCACGTCACCGCTGCCCCAATGATGTGGTCGAAGACATTCGCCCAGTGCCCCGGGTTGAACTCAGGGGAGGCAACCGCGTCTTCAATGAAGCGTCCAAGCCTACTGAGGGCCCCGTTGTCGCCTTCAGAGAACTGTGCTCGCCCACTGCGGAACGCAACCACATGCGAGTCGATCCTTGCGATCACATCTGTGCTTACGCAGCAGGTTGCCAGTGATAGCTTGTCCATCTCCTCAGAGCCGCAGCAACAGGCATCCACCAGCTCCGCGAATCTGTCAAAAGTGGCCAGGTTCAAGTGCTCTGGAGGCGTCTTCGCTGCACCCTCGACGATGAGTGCACGCATGTGTTCCTTCCTGATCTGCCAGTCGTCGTTTTTGATGTGGCGGTACGTGGGCGCGTCATCCTTGCATTCCTCGAGACCGACCATTCGCGCCACAGCGATCACATTCTCTATGGCCATGGCCCCTGGCACGGTGTGCACTGCAAGGAGCCCCTGAACAGCAGCAACCAGACCGCCCTGCTCTCGTGCAGACTCAGCGCTGGCTTTGTTCTTGGTCTCGGCCTCTTTCTCCTTGGCGATCCTGGCATCAATGATCCTTTTGCGCCGATCTAGATTGTCGGCCTGCACCTTATCCATGAAGGTGTTGATGGTGCTGGCAACGGCATCCACCACAGAGCTGGCCAATTCGCCCTCTCCGTCATCGCTGTGGATCACCGAGACAATGCCCTGCATGGTCTGGATGTACTTCCCCAGCTCGCGCTTGGTGCCATCATGGTTGTAGCGGCTGGCCACCATCTCATTATAGAGGTCGACTGCATCATGAGCTGTTTCCGAAGCACCGCCACAGAGACGATGAGCGCACCTGGCCATATCGTCTGTCTCCTCATCTTCACAGATATGCACGATGCGGGCGCAGACGGTGAAGGTGGTGGCCGCCGCTGCAGCTTTAAGGTCCACAGTGGACCTCCGGGTTGCATTGTTGATTGCACCGGTGCAGGCCACTGTCACGGCCGCCACAGTTGCCTCTGCCTGCTTGTCGGGACTGAGCAGGTCGGCTCCCTTCAAGAACGCCCTCACTCCTGACTTTGCTGCGTCCGCCAGGCTGTCCTTGCCGCGAATTGCGTCGAGCGCGTCGGCCATGGCCTGAGCATACGTCAGTGCCTGAGCTGCGTCGGTCTCATTGCCCTCGCCTATGGTGGGTGGGCCGAATAGGCTGGCGAAAATGGCGAACCCAGCTGCCCTCAGATCACAGCTAAACTCGCCAAAATTGGCAGTGGAGGGTTCTGAGGCCGGGGGCGACTTCTGTGGTTTAGCCTTGGGTGACCCAGGCGCCTGGGTGCGCGTGTCGTCATCCACATCCGGCATATGGAGCCCAGGCGGCGGCCGGGCGCTGGCTTTGACGATCACCGCAGGCGCTTTCGATTTTGGTGCCGTCTTTGGATTTGCCTTCGCGGATGGTGCTTTTTTTGCCGCATCCTCGGCGTCACGCTTGGCCTGGGCATCAAGGCTGTGTGCGCCTGGGGGCATCCTGTCGGCCGGTACATCAAAAAGCTCTTTTTTTGTTTTTGACGAACTTGAGCCAAAATGGCTACGGTGGATGGCTATTCCCCACATAAACCACCATTTGGGGTGAGGTCGTGTGAGGTCGTCATAATTCAGCTAAATCCCCCATCCTCGGAGCAGCAAGTGCAGCCGCCCGAAGGTATAGCGGCCCATGGCAATGTTGGGATCATGCTGCTGCCTCGGGATCAATGCGCGGTCTCTTTTCATGGTACCCTTTTTGGGTCGGTTTCAAGGACAACCAAAGGAAAAGCAACTTGGGGGGTCCCCTCTGTTGAGACGCGCAGGAGAAATCCACCCCTTGTGATGCCAAAGCGCTACTTGTGCCACTCATCAGAGAGAAAAAAGGCAAGCTCCCAATATCCTCAACCCATGGCTTCGCTTGTCACGGGTCATGTTCCCCCAGCCGACTTCTGTGGTTCACGACTCGCGATGCGCCGAGTGGCTGCCAAACGCCAGCCTCCGCTGCTCGCTTGGGCACCTCCCAGCGCCCGGTCTTGGGGTTCACCACCCCCCCCAGGCCCAGCGCGGTCCGCAGCTGAGCCACGTCCTGCGAAGAAAAAAAAGGCGGCGAGGCGCGGTTGGTCGTTTTTACTTTGGCTTCTCGTGGGTGGATCCTTACATATATGGTCAGGTCTCATGCTTGAATTGGATCCCTCTAAAAGCGTCTCATGTTTTTTGACTGCCGCTGGGGATCAACAAAGCTGCAAGCTGGCGTGCGTTGACCCAGCACCGTGCTGGCACCTCGGCAGTGAGCAAGCTGCGCAGCAGCACGCAGCCCCACTTCTCCAAGGCCTCCGGTGCTTCAAATGGTCCATCCCCCTTTGACCTTTCGGACACGAAACAAATCCCTGGGCTACCACCAAAACAACAAACGTTTGCAGGGGGCCCGGACTTCAAAGGTGTACCTGTTTACACGACCAAAAAACCAAGACCTATGATCCCGCAAACACTGCCTTTTGGACAGTGCTCGAAGTTTTGGAAAGAAAACACGTGTGTGGGGGGGGTGCTGGACAAGGTCGAAAGCTCGATGATCTTTATGCAAAGTCCAAAGTTGAACCGCTACTTTTTGGCCGGCTTCGCCAACAAAACTCACCAAAGGGTCAGGCCACAAGTCCCACCCAATTCGTTGTAAAGTTGGAAAACCCTTCAAGTGGCCATGAGCCTCTGCCAGGGATCCTTTCATTATACGCCTGAACATTGCCTTGTAAATGGTGGTCTCCCTGTATTTTGATGGAAAAAGCCATGTTTCAAATGAGCAAAATGTATCTTTTGAGGAGCCCTGTCCACCTAAGACGAGAGGTTGACAGACCCGATGAAGACCGCTTCGAAGCCTGGGCACCCAGCCGTATTTCTTCATAATTTTGGGTATCCGGTATGCGGTATGCATGGTCATTTCAGGTACGAAGAGAAGCCGCCATTCTGAGAAGGGGCCATCATTTTAAGACTGAGTCGTAAGTTTGTTGGCCACACCGCGTAGGTCCTCCAGTGAAGAGGTTGGAATAAGGGTACCCTTTTTTCTGTAGTCTATTTTGGTAGGGGAACCCTCCCCAAAAAAAGTTGGTAAAAGAGCACTACTGGGGGACCTAGCCTCATTTGGCTTTGGACCAGCCCAAGTTTCAGCGCGCTCCAAAGACCATGGCAGGGTAGACATGTGGTGCCTGGCAAAGGGATTCGCCGATAATCGAGCAGAACGACCCTCGGATTTGGCGAGAAACCCCACAAAAGGGCGGAGGAACCTAGGAACGTCCTGCCTGGATCGCCAGTTGCAGCTTTTTGTCCATCCACTTTACCCCAAAAACCAGCAACAATGACTGCAAAACGGTCAAGGTCCTATTTGCCGTTCACAAGAACCAGGGCTTGAAATCCCCAAACCACCAATCCACCAACGAACAGCTACCAAATAGCATATGGGCATGAATTCTAATGAGGGACCCTTTGGTGGACATCATTCAGGTGGGGATTCGTGTCCACCGTGGTTGCTTCTTTAAATTCATGGCCATATGGAGAAAGGATCGTTCAACCAAATTCTCATTTTTTCCCGGGAGGGCGGAGGGCTACTAGAAAAATCAATTCTGGGAAGTCAAGGGTTAAGGGCTAAGGGTTTAGGCTTTAGGGTTAGCCCTTAAGGAGGGGGGGCGAACCTCGTAACCCGCCTCCTCGCTCCGCTCCAGCATGTCCTGGCTCCACGCCACTTTGGAGGTGGAGGGCGGCCCGTCGCCTGGCGAGCGCAACCGATATCAACCGACTCGCCCCGAATTGCGGTGGTCGCAATTTGTGCTCGGAAAAGGACGGCTGGATCGCCAGTTGCCGCTTTTTCCATCCACTTTACAGCCTCAGTGACTGAAAAAAGCGGCAACTTGTCTATCTAGGAGGACCCGGGCAAATTCATCCTCTACTTGTAGCTTCGGAAAGGGCACTGGGCATGGTGAAAATAGGCCATCCCAACCAGTTATACCAACATGGTTGCAACCTTTTGGTTTCGTCCGTTTCAGGTTCCGAGCAGCCCCCCATCAGGGGAAATTATGTGCCTCCCAAGGGTGCAAAGGGCCATTTTCCGACAGAGCCTGTGCACCTCCAGGTTTGGCGAGTGTACGTGCCCGAAATCTGGAAAATATGAGATGTCCCATTGATACTCCAGTGCTTGGCACCGATCCAGGTTTCAAGGGAGAATCGAAGACAATGCCACCAGCAACTGGGCGGACAGTGAACCACTCAAACGGTGCAAGCGAACCTCCACAGGCTATTTTTTGGTCAACCCCCTTTGCTGGAACATCAAGGCGCGAGGGCTCCAGAACCATCAAAATGGGCAGTTTCTGGTTTGTGAACGTGGGCTCTCAGTTTCGATCATTCTCCGCCATGAAGGCCCTTCCGATAGGACCCATTGCTAGCCGAAGGCCTCTTAATGGCAAACTTGCAACATCCAGCGTGCCTCTAAAAGTGTTTGGCATTTTCAGCCAAAGGGCAAGAAGAAACCACAGCACCCCCTCCCCTACCCTCCTGGTTTGGACCAGTTTCCTCCCAAGAAGACTGAACGCTGAGTTGATCCATTCCGCTGAACCGGCAACTTGTGAAGATCCAAACGCAAAACATGGAGTGAATGGGTGAATTCCTGCCTGTTCTTCAGCCTCTGCCAGGCTCCTGTTGATTTTCTTGGCAAACCTGCCTCACTAAGCTTAACATCATGGTTTCCCTTCAACAAGCTTATGCAACAAGCACTGGGATTCAGCTTTTTGCAGCCTGCCAGCGTTCCGTTTGGCGAACCAAGAGGCCTGACTTGCCGAACAACGGCAGGTACGGCGGCACCAGCACCCCGATGTCCGCGCCCTGGGCGTCGCTCGTGAGGCGCCGGCCTGCGAGGGGACGGCCTCTCACAGGTGGTCTCCGATCGAGATGGGCTTTCTGCTCCCCGGCTAAAAACATAACTGTTAGTGGTGTTTCTTTTCCATTAGTTGGCAAAAAGTTAAAGTCCTAACATCCAAGCAACTGCACCAAAGCACTCCTGGCAAAAAACGCAGGGTCACGGACTGCGGAGTAACGGGCGGGCCCTTTGACGAACTTGGCTCGGGGGCGGGGACAAACGAACTGCAAATCCAAGGGTTGGTCCGAAGGACCAAGGGCTTTCTGGAAAGCTCAAACATGCAAAGGAAACTGCACGAAGCCCAAGGGGGTTCAGCGAAGTTAGGGTTCTGCGAAGGCGGGTTTCACGAAGCTCTGCGGACTGACATCTTTTACTCTTCTAAGCGTTACCCTCATGCGTTTCTTCCCTGAAAAGTGGTCCAACCAGGAAGTGAGATAGGTTTATTCCCGTAGTCTCAGACTATCTGCTTGAATGTCATTTTGTAAGCCCCCTATTCATTTGCGGCTTAAGCCGGTTTTCCAGGGCGCGCGCCGCATTTTGGTGGCACACGCCCCCGCTCTCGGAACCCCGAGCTCGGTGCCCGGCCGAAGAGCTTGCTACGATCCTGCGACAGCTGCTGAGGCTCGAAGTAGCCCCGGTCCTGCGAAAGCTGTACCCGGCAACATGATTAGAGTTAGGCCCAGTTATAGAATGTATATTTTATTGTTTGCTTCAATTAGATCCTAAGTCTACCCCAGGCAAGTCCTCACTTTCTGAGCGGATGCGGGCGTGTCTTTTTTTGAGGGCACCCCGTTTGGTCGTCTTTTAAAGGGAAACCAAATGGAAAACCACGATTTGTTTGGGGTGCCCTATTTGAAGACAATCCCGTTTGTACAAAAGAAGCAAGTGATAGTTCCTTTTTTCTTTGGGGGGGGGCGTCCACGGCCAATGAGCAGGAGTCTTGGCCAGAAAAGTCGCTGGACTTGTTATTTACCAAATGATTTGCCCAAAAAGTGAAGTTCCGCAGCTTTTGTAGGTCAGGGCAAACCTGGTTACAAAAATCAACTGGACCAGTTACCATCACCAATTGATTTTACTTTTTAAATGGGGGGCGCCCCCCAAAAAAAAGAAAAGAAAGAAGTGTGTTCCCTTCAGTTTTCCCTTACAATAAGCCCACGTACCTTCACAACAGACACCCAATTGTGTAGCAACCCGATTAGAAACCGTCCACCCAACCCCGGACACCCGCAAGTGGAGAAAGGACATCGAGAGATAGACCATGTCGTATGCACCCGTCCCTAACTTGATAAAACAAAAATTAGGGTCTTTCAGGGAAGCAGAACTGGGTGGAAGGTGGATCCTACAGGTACCTGGTGCAGCTGGCAAATTGGCAAAAGCATGGAACATATCCCCCTGTGATGTTTGCTTCGTGACCCAACTATATACCCCTCCCAACCTCAAAAACAAACGATTCTGTGGCACATGTCTGAAGCTCAATGCTCAAGGACCCGGCCCTCTCCAGACAAAAAAAGGCACTTCCATTTAAGCTGGAAAAAAAGAAGAACCAAAAAGTGGCCCCAAAAACCCGTCTTTCCACTTGGCTTGCTTTTACGGTATGCGTGTTGAGTCGCTGTGAGGTAGTGGACTTGCCCGGAAAACTTCTGATCCGGTGTGCAAACTGACTGCATGAGTTCGTCGAACGGATCCAAAACGAGGGCCTAGGTTTTACGACCAACTGCTTCCTTCTCACTCACTTGGACACGGTACAAACTTGTAGTCAAACTTGTCCGTCAATCCGAAACAGCCTGGATTAACGGTTTTATTGCGTCCAGTCACCACAGAACTGCAGGACACGGTGCACTTCTATCGCCCGCCGCGCTCATAGGAGCTAGAGCTGGCTTTGGGAATCCGAAGTGGAGCTTAGTCTTACGTACGTGTGCCTCAACAGGATGGTGCTACGTGTTTCTCGTCCTTAGGATTCACATTGGCGTTTAGGGTGTGTCTGTGTGTCTCTGTGTCTGTGCCCAGTCCGAAAGTACATACGCAAGTAAGGAAATGCCCCTAAAGCTAAGCCATCCCAGCCGCTCATTTGAGGGAATGCCCCGAACATCAGCTTCCCTCTTCGTGTGGATTGGTGGTTTGGAGGTTTGGGGTGGCTTTCCATTTCAATCTAAACCAACTTCAGGGATGCCTATGATCAGCTTCCCTCTAGTTGGTGGTGTGGATTCGTGGTTTGGTTAATGAGGGGTTTCCAATGAACCCTCTGCAAGAGCTTCCAACCCGAATCCAAACCACCAACTAACTTGGTGGTTTTTGAAAAGAACCGATGGTTGGAAAGAATGGACAAGGAATCAACCCCTGGAAATGGAATGACCCTTAAGAACCATCCAACTGGTGGTTTCCTTTAGGGGAATCCCAGGAATCCCTTTAAAGGAATCCAACCCTAGAATCCATCAGACCAACGGACACCCGAGCCAATTAGAGCTAAGGGTGACCTGATAGACGCCCTCGAGCTCCTTCCACTGGGCTGCCAGCTCATCTTCGCGAGCTCTGCGCTGGTCCTTCGGCAGGCCCAAAGCCTGGCGGAACCGACGCCGGGGCCCATTTGCTGAAGCCGCCTGGGAAAAAGATCCAGGACCTGGAGTCTCCATGACCCTTTAAAAATGGGGTCATTCCACGAAAATTAAGGGGTCATGACTCCATTTTTCAAGGGTCATGGAGACTCCAGGTACATCTATCCCTTTAACACCAACAAAAAACCATCAAACTAAAACATATTCATTTGAGCAAATGGAAGTACAGGGGGCCCTAGAAACCACTATAAGGGACCTCCTATTCCCCACGCTTCTCAGGCCTGCCTAAGAGGATACTTGCGAAAACCAGGTTACCCTCTGCATGGCTTAAGATCGAAAGTCGTCTTGAGAACCCCTCAAACATTTTCAGTTGAAGGGACCCATCGGTATCCAGCTTAGGGAGATCAAAAGGCTCTTACCTGGGGAGCTGAATATTCACCTGCTTGCAGACCCTCATGCTCACAGAATGTTGTAGCTAAGTTGTAGGTACCATTTGCTTGTCCTACAACCAACATTTTGTATTTCGACCAAGGACGTCCACAAAGGATATAGATCGATGGATCTCATTTGCTCAGTGCCTCCAAATGGTGTGTTTTCTGCGGCCAGCGAAATTGACCTCCAGGTGTTTCATGCCAGCCGTGCTTTAGACTTCAGGCACCATGCATCTCTCTCAAACACGCCCAAGGCAGTGCAGTCACATTAAGCAACTGGTAGAACAAAGCAAAAGAAGATGGGTCGACCAACCGCTGACTCGAGCTTTTGTGCTTTCCATGGCGGTGAAAACCTGAATTCAGGTGCAACCTGCGCTGGGAGGTAGCCAACATGCTTAGCCCATTTGCCATTCAAGCCTTGCCACCATGCCTGGGGCAAACTAATCAGAAAGGCCCCAGGCAAACATCTTGGATTCATGGATCCCCTTGCGGATCGCGCACCAGTTTGAAGGACTAAGTTGTACTAAGTGAACTCCATGCGGCAAGTTTCGGAGTGGGTTGGATTCCTTCCTCCGGCTTCTTGTTGGAAGCAGCTTCCCTGTTGGTTGACTCCCAAAGGCCCCTACCTTCAATGTTCTGGACCAAAGGAGCGTGAAAAAGGCTCCCAACCACATGTTCCATGGATACATGGCAACCCAAAGAAGACCAGCAACCAAAGTGTATCATTCAAAAATCGGGGCCAAAATCATTCAACTGCCTCTACCCCACACAGAGACACCACCTTTGACCACCCTTCACAGCTTTTTCGTCGCTCACCCTTCACAGCTTCAGCCAGTCACCGAGGGCCACACATGAAGCTCTTCGAGCTGAAGCTCCAAGGGCCGCAGCCTGAAGCTGTTGCTTTGCAGAAAGCGCCCGACTGCAGCTTCCCGGGTCTACCCTCAAGTTGTGTATTAAGCTTCAGCATAATGCCAACTGACATAATATATACGATGCATGCGTCAAGAACTTGAATATAAAAACACTAACAACAGTCACAGCAATTATTAGTTTCAATAATTAATAGCAACCCATCTTGGGCCGATCCCTATCATTGAGCCACAAGGGAACCACAGGGAAAACAGAGGGAAGCTGCACCAAACTCTTGATAGCCGGAAAAACGCATGGCTTGCCAGTGCTTCCTCTAGGAATGCAGTCCAAACGGTTTAGCAACCAGTTTCGCTCCAGCCCTACTCTGGCTTCCCATGCTTTGGGGAGTTGTGGAACATTTCGGGTTTATCTGCTGCTTCCCCCTACACTTTTCTGGGTGTGGGTGCAAGATGTGTTCAAAAAGCCAACCCCAGTTAGGTTCAATCCATGTTGAAACGCCCTTTAAGGTGATTGAGTTTCACCAATATGGGCTCTTTAAAAAAAAAGGACACCCTTAAGGGCATACTGGATGTGATCGCTACACTAGAATGGTTTAGGCGAACATGTGCGAACCCAAAAAGGCGCTTTGCGAACGTTTGCGAACCCAACCAAGGTGTGCGAAGGTGTGCGAAGGCACACCTACAACTTACAAGAAAAGGCCAGCCCAAGCTTGCGAACCCAGCCGGCGTTCTGCGAACTCATGGAGGTTAGGCGAAGCTGTTCGAACGTATTTCTACCTCTTGGCCTAGACATCGCGTGTCTGGTGAGACCCTTTCTTTACTAGGTCCTCCAGATTTGAGAGGTTAGAATAAGGGAACCAACTTTTGTCTGTAGTCTATTTGGGTGTGTGTTTTTTTGACGTGGCCGTGCCGGGAGGTTGGTATAAGGGGTATGAATCGCAGGTATGGTTCGGAGTATGGCTCGGGGGTATGATTCGGGGTATGGCTCGCGCGCCTCTGAACTCTTGCTTTGTGGCTTTGGACACTGCAAAGCTCCCGTGCGCTGGCAACTGGATAGCCGTGAGAATTTGGACCGCTTAGTTGCTACAAGCCAGCCTGGGGCGCTTGTGAGTAGCCTGAACTAGACAGCTGCCACCCTGGGTTAGCGAAAGCTGTTGCGCGAGGTGGAAGGCGCAGAGCCACTGCCTGAGGCGAACGTCATGGCCACCTCCACTTGGAGTTCAAGCGACCCGCGTGCTCACAGACCCAAGCAAGCGTTGCTTAAGGGGAAGCGCCGCTGCCCAGTCAGGCCCGCCACCCGCACCAGTCACGAACCAGCGTAAGGGCAAGACAGCGTGACATCCTCAAATTGGAGCCGCGCAGAGGCTAGTGGGCCTCTCACAGGTGGTGTACCGTGTCGCGCTTGATACATCGCAGTAAGCCTTCCGAACCCACCTTCTGGCGAACTTCTGCGAAAAGAGCCGCGAGCTGGTTCCTGCAGTGCTTCTCTTTGAGTTTTGTGTCTTCTGAGGATTTGGGCGGCATAGCTTCGCTAGTACTGCCCAGAGCGCAAGAGGCTCTTGGCTGCAAATGGCAGCAGAAGGGTATGAATCGGGGTATGAATCGGGTATGAATCGGGGGTATGAATCGGGGGACAGATTTTTTTCGACCGGAAAGACACCAAGAGTACCCCAGGAGCACAAAGACAGCTTGTGTTTCACTGCGACAGTGGCCCAGGACAGACAGCTGTTTCCACCGCGTCGGACAGACTGCAGGAAGCAAGCTCCAAGTTTCAAGCTCAGCACCCCCCGCCACAGCGCCCTGCAAGTCCCAGCGTCTTACGTCAAGCTGCACCCCCCCGCCACAGCCACAGCACCACGGATGCTACAGACAACTCTAGTACCAGGACATCCGCAGGATTGCTCTATAACTCCATCCATTGGCACCGAGTGTCAAGGAACACCACTTGAGCCAAAATGGCCCCCCACGAGTAAGTGGACATGTCAACTGTACTTGGCCCCATGACATCAGAGCCCAACCATGCAAGCAATCGCAGACTGAAGGATACATCCAGGAACCACACGTGAACCAGGTTTTACCTCGGAGTCCCTACCCCTGGCATCGGTCCACATGTCAAGCTCTCTAACACTGTTTCTTGACAAGACCCCCTTCTTCACTTGAAGTTAAACCCCCTATAGCTTCCAGCTATCCATGGATCACATGCAAATGCCACAGTTCTTGCAAGTTCTTTTTCTGTGTTTTTTAAGGGGTATGACTCGGGGTATGGCTCGGGGGTATGGCTCGGGGTATGATTCGGGGGTATGGCTCGCCCGAGCCCCACCTCCCACGAAGACTAAAGAACTGACACGGTAAAAAAACACAGACCCATTTTAGTCAGGGAACCCTCCCCCAAAAAAGCAAACGGTCAGAGGTCGGGCACCAATTGGGGGACCGTTTCTTTGCATCGCCTCCGGGCAGCCGCCCAAAAGTCCTCCTCCGAGATCTGGTTCCGAACCTCGAAGGCTTGGGATCGGGCCGAAGCGTCCAGTGGGATCGGCCCCCGGTCGAATTTCCCGAGCCTTGGGACGGACAACACGTGCACGTTACGTGCTCCGAAGGTCCAAATTGGGGAAGTGCATGGTCCTCAGACACGCAGGGGACCGACGAAAAAGGCGTCCTCAAGAGGTGATCCGAGCTGATGGTGGGAAGGGACAAGCCGGGTTTCCCTGAAGATATGTTGACAATGCTCGCTTGACGGGGCCTAGGGTAAATTCTTTAGGGCCTTTTCCCCCTCCGATTTGGGTGGTTTCCTGCTGGCTCTGGAGAATCAAAGCACATCCCCCGGACTCAAAATTACAACCCAAAACATCCCTCTGAGATGAGCCCGCTAGTCAGGAGGGCAGACCAGGGCAACACAATCCCTTCTCAAGGACCAAGCCAATGCCTTTTGAACAGCCCTCGACTTTCGACTTTCGATCCCATGAACATGTCCAAGGTGCTTGTCCTGCCCGCTTGAAACTTGCGAGCTGCGAATGTCGCAATGGCATGTTTAAACAGGCGTTAAAGCATGCTTTTGGGCAATGGGAAACACGCGTGACGCCTTTGCACATGCCCTGACAATCCAATGTATGCAAATAGCACTTACATTCGTCGACGCCAGCGTTTTTCAACTACATTGCCCCGATAAACCTGAATGTAGCCAATTTTTGGGGACAGTCAAACCGACAAGATCCGACAAGGGTTTCGACAAACTTTCCGACAACCATTTCGACAACTCCGTTCGACGACGCCTTCCAACCACTCTTTTACGTCCGTTGGGGCAACAACTTCAAACTCACAGGGCAGAAAAAGACAAAGGCAGCCTTGGAGTGACGCATTGCAAACTAACAAACATGCAAATTCCTGGCCACGAACCTATAGGGCACAGAAATGACTCTAGCCAACCCCGGCTATCATTGCCGGCAAATGTTGCTTACCTGTCAGCGCGCGATTGACTTGCATAGTGTGCAGGTCTCGCTGAGGACTTTCGCCTGTAACGCTTACCTGGTTGAAGGGCTGGCTTGCAGCACGTGTTCGATAGTTCAAACTCTTTAGTCACAACATTAGATTTCCAGCGCAGGGTGACACCGCAAGCCCAACTTAAAGCGCCCTTGTTGTGTTGAAGTTTGAAGCAGTTGTTTCATCATCTGTTTCGACGAAACTCCCTTTGAAGCCACGTTAGCAGTTCCCAAGCATAATTGAAGCACTCGAAATCGCACTGGTTTAGGCTCTAACGAAGCCTCTACGAACTGTCGCAGACCTTTCTCCTATCGATGAGTCGCAATTCAACAACTCGCAGCTTCAAAGAAGGGTCAGCTTGCTGTGTACGTATATCAAACAGGAATTCAAAATGTGCTGGGAAGGGCTCAAGTGGCCTTGAGGAAAATGATTGAGACTGGACTGGACGGATATGACGCTCCATATGTTGCTTTGCAAGAGCTCGATTGATCGATGAAGCCCAACTATAAAGGACACGCGTCTTCTGAGCAAATCGCAGAGTGTGATAGTCGGAATGCCCCCAGAATGTTTGTTTTGTAGTTGTGTATGTGCGTTGCCCGGCCAACATGTGGTGCCAACTCTTTTTCTTGTGCTCTCCTTGCTAACTATGTCCCTGCCAGTTTATCTCCGAACATTTTAAGCTCTTTGGTTTGCCCTCATGGGGTATAGGTTAGCATTAGCGCTAGGGCTATGGTACTCTATTGGTCCGACAAACGCTTCTCTTTTTGGGCCAGCCTGCCAAGTCACACGCCAAATCCCTGACAATCACATATGTCCTTCCAGCACAAGCTAAAAACGCAAAACCGAGGAGAAATCAACATCACAGTTTTCTGGTGAACGTTGCCAGCAGTACACGCACTATCCGCCAACCAAGCTAAATTCACTCTTTGGGTTTTGTCCGTGTGGCGAAATGCAGGGGATTTGCCAGATTCAAGGATCCTGATGGTCGATTGATTGTCTTCGACAAACACTCCTCTTAGGCACTTGGGCCCAAACAGTGAAATGCTAGCCGAGCCAATCCTCTCATCTCCCACGTAGTCCCAATCAGTAACGGCTTCCCTGATCTCGGTGGACTCAATTTGGTAGTCGACATCAAACATCCCATATACTCGAAACAAAGTTCTTCCCGTCCATCTCTTCACAGGCCTATGGGGTTGGAATTTCCAATCGTCCTGCATGAGATCTACCTCCGCTTCTTCGTCAATCATGATGATAGTTCTGGATCTACCCAACATTTTGCAATTAACGGGGCAATCTTTGGTGGATTCGGGATTAAACAATGTATTCCTAACGCGTTTGTGTACTCTAGATAACATGAATCTGTGTGGTTCGTAAATCCAGTAGTCCCCAGAATCGACTTTGGTTACGACCTTGCCTTCCGGCGGGCTCTTCGTGCTTATTCCCCCCGCGTTCTGAAGGTACGCCCACAGACCGGCAGAAGGAAGTCCTACTGCACGAAGACTAACATTGGCTGCCACAACTTCACTTTCAGTGGAGCTCATCGACACTGAAGTTTGTTTCTTACTAAAGGCAGTCAACGGATAGTACGTGTTGGGGCCAACTAGCGCCAACACGCACCCACTTGTGGACTTGCTGTCATGTTCACCGGCGTGGTCCGCATCTGCAAAGATCCACAATCTGCATTGAGTGACTGGATCGCCGATGAAGCATGACATTTTCAAATCTTTGGTGGTATCTACATAGCACACTAGTCTATGCAGTGCCTTGTCACAGTCGGCAGACCACTTCGTTACTCTTGATGCAAGGCCTTGGACTGCTCTTAGCAAATCGAAACGGGCCATTCTCGCAGCAAAGAGTATTTTCATTAGCACTTTAGTTGCAATGGGTGCCAAAACGCCCTTGATTTCCTGCTCGTTTTCAACGGGTCGAGCAATTTTGTCATCATGAAATGGCGTTGGAACCTTCTTGATTGTTTTGGCATTACCCCCCGCAAGGTCAACATACCTCTCAACACAGCTTTCAAGGAAAGAACACATGTCATATTCAACCACGGTTACCGGTTCACGCATGGCTGGTTGATCCTTTTCTAGCTGATCAAGGTAGAAGAAACCTTGCGCTCGGGCCTCAGACTTCGCCTGAGATTTGCTTCTTGATTTCTTAGCGGCCGCTAGGGCAATCATGGCATCACCAACGGAGCTGTCGAAGAAATACGATGTTCCCTGCCACAAGTGCGGCAGCGACACTTTGGGATTCGTAACATCATCCCATAGTTCTCCGGCATCCCCTTCCGGGGTGCAACCCCGGTACTCAGTGTACCGTTTACCCGTCAGGCCGAGCTCCGAGGTGACTTCATCATTTAACCTCATGAGTTTGCACCTCGGTTGAACGTGATGGCAGGCCAGGACACCGTTCTCCGGCATATACTCCCAGTAATCTTGGGTCCGCCGGGCAGGTGTTGCATTCTTCGCTGCGGGGTCGGGCAAAGAATGTTGAAAGACATCAGCGAATGGATGGTCGGTTACGCTAAGGGTTTCCCCTGGGCGCACCATATGCTTGCAACCCAAGTACCTACCTATGGGTTCCGGCTCATCCATGTCAATCTGGGTTGAGATGAGCCTCCATCCCTCCTTCATGTTTTTCTCCGGACCTGACATTTTAAAGTCATCAACGTAAACTATTAGCAACAGTTGAAGTTCATGGTGATAGAATAGGGAAGGCCACGTAGCCGGGTACAGCAAAACAAAGTTTACTACGCCCAATCTGTAGGTGCAATCGATCTCCCATAACCCCCCGGAGTCTGGATGCCCATATAGTGCAAGCCTAAGCGGCACAACCGGGTCTTTGTACTTTCCGATCCATGACTTCGGCCATCTGGTTTTAGGGAGCCTCACCCAAGTCTTGGTACCTCGCATTAATGATTGCGTGTATGCTTGTTTTCCATCAGCCTGCTCCGTTTTGTAACCAGGCTGGGCACCGTAGGCATCAACAACTTTGCCGGCTTCCATTGTCGCCGGACTCGAACCTAGTTCTGCAAAGAGTGCTGCCTCTGAATTTTCGTCCTTGACGTCATTGCCCTGGAAAACAGTTCGCCCTTTAAACTTCCTAAGTTTATGGCCTTTGGGCAGTTCACTACCCTTTTCAACGCAAATTTCAAAAACGCGTCCAACATGAGCTTTCTCACCAGTCTTCTTTGCCTCGGACGACACGTGGTCCCATTCCCGAATACCTTCGAGATCCCATGCTTTCTTCACACTGAGCTTTTCCCACTCAACATCGAGGGACTTTTGAGCCTCGGGATTTACGCGAATCTCGGCGGCATTGACTGGCCTAGCCACTGCAGCATACATGTGTTCATGGAAACCTAGCTTGTGACGGTGCGCCTGCGACAGTCCCTTTACCGTCGGCATGGCGGGTGCCGGGTCCTCTCCCGAAAACATGATCAATTCGGTCAACTGCTTGACTGACAGACCGGCAAGACCTTCCGATCTGCGCTGCTCCTTGGCTTCGGCGGCGGCCGCCTTGCGCTCCTTGCTCGACGCTGGTCGATCAGCTGTGCTTGGCAACGTCTCGATCAGTTTATCCTTTTCATACTTCTGCTTAGCCTCTCTACGCTGCTTCTGAGACATAGATTGCCAAACAAAAGAGGATATAGTGGGTGGTCGGTTAGTCCCTTTGTACTTCCTCACCAGAAAGCCTCCCGCCTCTGAGAATGAGGATCCTTCTTTCGGGATTTCAACTAACCCACCAGTTTTGTGATCAACAGTTTTGATTGTTTCCACCTTGGATGGAGCAGGTTCATCTAGAAGCGTCTCATCTTCCACATCGGCAACAGCCTCCGGATCTTGTCCCGCTTCTAGGAGAGGGGCATCCTGAATGGTGGGACCAGACTGATTTGATGAAATCTTACCCTCCCGAAGGGACTTGTAACGGTCCTGCATCGGGAAAACAAAGGTTCCATCGGGCCTCGTGATTTTGAACACACGATGCAACTTCACAACATCATCAAAGTCCGTTTCATTCAGCTCTTTCAACGATGCAACGAGGTAGTCGCCTCTCCATAGAAAGCCGGGGTGGATAACATACCCAACAAACACTCCCGGATTGGACGTGGGATCAAACTTCAAGTCCTTCTTCGGTTTCTGTCTTGGGCCAATCCAGTAGTCTATGCGACATCCGAACGGCAAGAACTGACCTTTGAACTCATCTTCGAACCTAAGATTCCACGGTGTTCTGGAACCAGAAGGTGGCTCACAAACATTTTGAGATAAACACCAGTGCCTTGCGGCGTGCGGCCAGTATGAATGATTCAACCCGGCCTGTGCAAGTGCGACTCGAGTTCCCTCGAGCACGGTTCTGATGCTTCGTTCAGCCACCGCGTTCGTTTTGTGAATGTACTCTTGGCTGAGGACATGTCTCCAGCCCATCTGTTCAGCTGCAGCAATTAACTCAGGGGCGTTGTCACTATAAAACGTGCCAACCTCGTCTGACGAGGAAGTGAAATGCTGAAACGCTTTCACAGTGGCTTCCGTGTTTCTTTTAGCAAAAGGGTATGCATATTTGAAACCGGTGGCAACGTCACTTATGACAAGGGCAGAGTACTCATCGTCTATGCCTAGCTCCTGTTCGTCTGCAGTGATTATGAAATCGGCTGTGATATGCTCAGCAAATTTTCGAGCATCAACTTGTCTGGATCCCCCCCGCGAGCGAGAGGGAGACTTGGTCATCTTGGCGCATTTGCACACTTCGCAGAATGGATTCTTTGGCTGGTGTGTCATTAGGTGTTTCCGTGATGCTGCTTCCTGCCTTAGGGCACTTTCTGCAAGTGATCTGGGGCTTTTCTTATCGGGGTTGCCAACAACATCTTCCCCTGCCAAATCTTTACTCTCTAATGGCTCAGCAAGTTCACCTGGATGGACTTCAACGGGATCATTCGCCAGAAGCTCGGCGACAACTCTGGCATGCACCTCAGGATCCTCTAGAGGGGCAATGCTAGGCGTATACTCTTCTTCCGCGGCATCTTCAGTTTGCATGGAGGAGGAGTATGACGATTCACTCGGTGAATTGCTTCTGGCGACCTGACCTTCCGGTCGGCTTGGCGGTGTTCCTTTGGCGGGACACGCCATTGCTGAGTCGCTATCCCACACGTCGTAGTACGGGACATAATCTCGAACTTTGAGATAAATTCTCGTCCCATCAGGTTTGACAAAGAATGGCTTCTCTTTTGCATGCCATATGAAGTCATAACCCTGATTCATGCACTTCAAACCTACGGAGAGAACAGAGGGTGTTTGTGGCAACAAGTATGGATCCGTGTTCCCAAGGTCACCTGCGGCCATGTTGGCCTGTTTTGACGAATCACTTGGTCCATTGGCAGTCATCAACATCACGGGATCATTTGAATTATAAATTGCATATTCGGGGCAATTCGCACGCGTAAAAAGATCAGTCCCGCTCCCAGTGTCAATAATCCATGAACAGTTCGGAGAGAATCTCTTGCTCGCCAAGGCGGGCTTTGCGCCCATGTCTCTCGGGGCGCATTGCCAGCATCCGATCTCACTGTCACATTCGTACTTGCATCTAGTCGGATGGCCTTCCAATTCACGTCTCACAATGAAGGCGAGCATGGTTGCTCCGAGCCTAGCATCATCTATGCTGACTTCATCATGGAAAAATTGATGGTCGATTGGGTAGACCTTTGAATACACGCGCGGTTTGTCCGCGATCTTAAACTGCTCACCATGTGCTGGTATCCGATTCATTTCAACCTTCGAGCTGAAACGCACGCTCGGGAGGGCAGGCACATGCTTCCAGTCCGACATGAGGTTCCCCTCAGCGATAGGGGCATTCATCATGGAAGACAACAAGCATCCCAACACACAAACAGCAGCAGGAGAAGGCTTTCCGGAGGACTTTCCCTTGTGACCCTTCTTCTTTTCTCCCTTGGAATCACGGGATGTGGATCGAGAGGTCGACTTGGAACGATCCCTGCTCGATTTGCGATGCTTCCGATCTTTTCCCTGCTTCTTTTGCTTGTCTGCGGATGGCTCCCTTGACCCTGGAACGGCCGGCTTCGGGTCGATGTGAGCAAACGGGCAGTTTTCACCACGGTCACACCTCCCCTTAGGGTAGAAACGGCACTCTTTCTTTCCCTTTGGGCTATTTGTTCGGCCTTTACCCTTACCCTTTTTAGGCTTAGCGTCTCTTGATGGGGTCCTACCCCTGGCATCGCCCGATGGCTGTTCATGCTTGTACGTGCAATTGTCCCGCCGACACGATCCATACTTGACAAATGCAATGCAAAACCCCTTAGGCACACGTTGGCTCTCAGCGGCGGGTGCGGCTGGCCTACCCCCGTTCTGCCTAGCAACCCGTTCTCGGTTGCGCTCGAGCCTTGCTCGAGACAGGTATTGCCTCACAGATTCGATCAAGTAGGTGTATGAGTGATCGGCGGACTCTTCCGAGGCGCTCAAATAGACATTCAAATGGTGTTGCATTTGCTTGCTCTTCTTCAGCTGGTTGTAGAACAGAGCCTCAAGCATGGAGTCATCTGGTGTCTTGGCATTCATTCCTGCAAGAACACCCTCCCAGCTACGCATGAAGGAAGTGAGGTTATCGTTCACGAGCCTCACGTTGAGGAGATCTTCCATGGCATAGGTGGCTCCGTGCTTGATGTTCGTGCTCAGGTGCTCATGCACCATGAGAAGCACTTGTCTCCCACGAACTGGATTCCTCTTCTGCGCCTCTACCTCCTTGAAGGTGTCAACTTGTCTCGCCAGGTCACCCTGAATGATGTTGGTGAGGGCGGACAGCAACTTGGCGTCCAAGGTGAGGAAAGTACCGGGTTCTTTGAGCTCCTCGATTGTAACGGCGGGCTCCCACACTCTGCTGATCCACGTGAAAGCGTCATCGGGGCGATCGGATGCCGCACATACGGCTTCCCGCACCTTGATGCGCCAATTCCTGTAACTCTCAGGAAGTGGGAAGGAGGGAATGATAATCCTCTCCGCCTCCTTGACCTTGGGCTTGTCATGGTCTGCGTCCACTGCGCTCGCCTGCTTACCCAAGATCTTGTTGAGCTTCTTGCGGATCACTCGTGCCTTCTCCGATGATGATGATGAGATGATGATGTTGAGGAGCTGGATGATGAAGAGCTTGGAGAGTCGGAAGGAGACCCACTCTTTCGCTTCTTGTGGCTCTTCTTCTTCTTCTTCTTGTCCTTCTTGCTCTTCTTCTTTTTATCCTTCTTCTTCTTCTTCTTATCCTTCTTGCTCTTCTTCCCATCGCCATTCCCATCGTCATCGTCGTC
Source organism: Effrenium voratum (assembly GCA_963377175.1). NCBI lineage: Eukaryota > Dinophyceae > Suessiales > Symbiodiniaceae > Effrenium > Effrenium voratum. The sequence continues at coordinate 168,960 of CAUJNA010000281.1, forward strand.
GTCATGATCATCGTCATCATCGGGGTTTCCGGCAGGTGGTTCCCCACCGCCTCCGCTCTGGCCATTTCCTGCGCCTGATGGATCTCCACCACCATCGTTGGGGTCCTGTGCCGGAGATGTTGGATCGTATCCATCGGCATCCCCGTCAAGATCATCGGCGGCACCTGGCCCATCACGGCGGAGCTCGGTGGAAGCTGACCTGATACGTACCTTAGAACTAAGGTCCAAGCCGGGAGGAGGAAACGTCTGTACAGGAGAGGCCTTTGGCCTCAAACCGAAAATTGGAACATTAGAAGAACTACTCTGCTCACTGCGAGATTTCAGTTCATGACGTAGTGCCTCAATGTCCCTTGACTGCTTCATGATAATCTCTCTCATCTCAGCAGCATTCCTGTCCGCTTCCTCCTTCTGCTTGTTGTGGGTGACCTCCCAAATCAATTTGAGCCGTTCATACTTCTGTTCAGCTTCTGAGCGTTGAGCAACCCACTGCTGCCTTGCCTCGTTGAACTCTCTTTCCTTCGCCATTGCCTCTTGTTGGCATACATTGATGTGGTTCACCGCGTCCTGATAGAGTCGGCCTTTTTCCTCAACATGGCCTGCTTGGAGCTGATTGATGATGGCGTCGTGGCGTGCCGAAGCATAGGCAGCCACATCCTCCGTACTCGGACCTGTGTTGACCACATTTACCGTCTGGCTATGTTGATATATGTTCGGGGCGCTCACATGATGTTGATGAAGGTGAGTCTCATTCTTAGTCATGTGCGCGTGCATCTCTTGCCCAGGTTGATGTCCGGCGAGAGGTTCCCCTCCGCTTCCCATTGAATCCTCCGGAAGGACGACCGAAGTGATGGGCACAAGCGCATCACCTTGGTCGGACTCAGGAAAACTGCTTCGGGAGCGCTGTGACGGATTGCATGGCGGTTTCCCTTCCGGATGCCCACCCTTGATCAATTCGTTGGCCACTGCTTCGTTCATCCTTGCTATGGCAGGGTGGCATCCGTCGCCGCTTGACGCCATTGCGGCGCGGGTGAGAGCTGACTGTACAAGGTACCAGCGATACGGCTGATAACCTGTTGAAAGGTGGGATCTACCTAAAACTCAGCACAGGCGGCAGCTTGTTTTACTTGAGCCAGTATCACGTCGGTATGCCATTACCTATCAACAGTTATGTCAACACTGCGACGAATACGGCTCAAACGAAACAGACTTGTGTAGCAAAGGGGGCTCTGTGCGGTATGTTTGCGGCTAAGTGTGCAGGCTGGTAAGAAAGACTATTTGACCTTGTGCGATGGTGATTTGGACTGACAAACGTGGTCACTTCTGGACGGGATTTTGACTGTCCGACGGGGGCGTTTCCAAACGATGCCATTCTTGGGTTATATTTTGACTGTCCGACGGGAGCTCCGACAAATTCCGACAATGTCGTCATTTTTTGGCTACGTACCAATGTACCCAAAAAATGGCTGCATTTCAATGTATGCCATATTTGCCTACGTGGATTCTCTGGGATGGCAACCAATTCCAGCCCGGGTTGAACCCCTGCCGCGCCCCTCCGAATGTTGCAGCCGCACACGTATCGTGGCACTCCATTTGATGCGGATTGGGAAGGGGCAGCGTCACACCTTTGACACCATGCAGCTTGCTTGTAGAACAAACCTAAAAGCTCTGCCAGCTTTCGAGATTGCAAACCCGGCATTTGTGAACCAATCAATGTTGCCTGGAGGCGTATTTTCGGATAACAAGCAGAAACTGTCCTCACAAGGCTCTCACGAGGTGCCCCGGGTTTCTGGTTGTGCAACAAGGAGAGCCAACGGGTGGTATCTTTTCCTGTTGCTGGGTGGATAGGCCCACTTCATTTTAGACGAGACTCTCCGTTTTGCAAGGAAAGAAGCAGTGCAGTTTACAAAGCGAAACGTTCCTAGATTTCCGACCCACATTGCGGGGATCCATAGTCCTCGGTAACCCGTAGCGGGAAACCCCGGATGGGCGTCGAACAACCCAGATTGATGTTGCCCATTTTGCTCGGAAGCAACTGGTTTCGCAAAGGGGCTGGGATCTGCGGGCCACCCGTTTGGGTGGCCCAAGAACTGGGTTCCTTTGTCGGATGCGACATTTTGCGTTGGGAACCCGTAGGGCCCGTCGAGTCCGGTCCACCCGAGAGCTCTTTTTGGCGAGTGGCACAAAGGTCCTTGACAGCAGCTAGGGCTGAGCTCGCCGAGCCGGAAGCCTCAAGAGGCGAAGTGGTTACCTGCAACCCCGAGGTACTTGGCATCCGGCCCCTTGCCTTTACCTAGGTCCTCCAGTCTCCAGTGGCTAGAATAAGGGTACCCGATTGTTTGCTCTAGTCGATTTTAGGGGAACCAAAGGGTAAAAGGGCACTACTGGGGGACCTAGTTACTCCAGTCGTTCAAAGAAAGCTTCCCCCCTGGTTTTACCGTACAAACTATGACTGTGCATTGTTTGTTCTCGCTTTCAAAGGGACTTGACAGGGGTTCCCAACCGAAGCCGGGAGCTGGTTTGTGATGTTCCTTACGGAACTGGTGTTGCCATGTCAAGGGAGCTGCTTGAGCATCCCTCTAGCTCCATGTGAAGGAGTGCAGTTCGGGGGAAAATGTGTCAAACCCCAAGATCCCAGAACCATTCGCTTTGGACTGAGAACATCGCTCCAAAAGACGCTCACTCTGGCCTCCCATGTGATTTCACCGACTGTGGAACATTGGGAGCTCTGCATACAAAACGAAAGCCGAACACATGTTACTCCCTAAGACCCTGGCACGAAGGTGAAACAAAAGGATGCCAAACAATTTGTCCACCCTTGGCTTCTGCTCTATGTTTGCGGGCTCGGAGCATCTGGAAACATGACAAAGGAAACAACTTTGAGGCAAGTCCTCTGAGAAGTTGTAGCCAGCGTCTGCGTCATCCCAAGGAGGTCGGATCAATCCCATGAGGTGTGGATGTAAGCATGCTGTCTCCTTCTTTGGCATCCAGCAATCAAATGAAGCTACAGACTGGCTTGCAACTGGGACCAGCCGAAAATAAGCCGGACGGGTTGCCACTAAAGCAGTTAGCGGAAAATGCTCAAACAGTTGGAATTTATGGATCAAGTCTCAGGTCAGCTGAACATTTTGTCGAGCAAATCCCGTGCAGTGAGCGCGCGCGCGCCGAATCGAACGCCACACCGGTCATTTTCCGACCTTGCCCGACCTCGACGAAGCGCCCTGGCACCTGCAATTCGCTACCAAAGCTGAGCGCGGAATTCCCTTCAAAAGCGGCCCAAAAGCAGGGGTTCCTTTATGGATGCCTCCAAAAACCACATACCTTTTCAATGGGTCCCCCAAATCAACTGGTAAAAAAGTATTGTTGCTCTGAGGGACCCTGCAGTCGAACTAGGCACTACAGTAGGATCAAGAGGCATTCCTTGGTTTAAGATCCACGCCTAGGATCCCCTGTTGGGCATGGAGCTTTCGCATGCGGCCTGCGGGCTCTACCCGTCTGGCATGACATGATCCCAAGAATCCACCCGGGGGGGTGTCTGACTGAGCTCCAAAGCCTCAAGTCGGTGAACTGTTGACTTGCGACATGGCGTTCGCTCGAGGTGCTTCTCGCAAAACATGCGAACCATTTTGGTCTATTTGGGCATGTGTCAAATAGGGGGGTTATCCTGTATCCTCTAGTAAGTATCCGACACGCCGAACAATGTCGGCGGATAGGTCCAAATCCTAAAAACGATCCGCCTTCAAGTGGCCACAAAGAGGGTGGGCCGGTGCGTGCTGGCGATCCTCAACGTGGACTCTGCCAGGATAAGCGGCCTATGCCGAGAGGCAGCGAGGCAGGAAACCCAATGCCCAACGGCCACTGGTTTGTGTGTTTCTTTGTTCATGAGTTTCTTTGTTTGTCTGCTTCATTGTTGAAATCTTTCTCTGTTTGTCCCTTCGTTGCGACAAACAGGTCAATCAATCCACCTGGGTTGGGGGAATGCTCCCGGCGTCGTTCTCTTTTTCACTTCAACGCAAGAACACTCATTGAAGAACAAAACATCGCAAAATAATCCAGAGTATTGATAATGGTGTCAGCGCAACCCCACCCAGTGCTCAGCTACAGCTTCAGAAGTGTCCGCAGAATATGCAACTCAACCCCCCCTCCCTTGAGAATGAAGAGGGTGTGGGGGAGTCCCTTACTACCAGCTGCTGACTGGCCCCTTTCGCCCCACAAAACTCAAATGGCATTCAGCAGGCACGCAAATGTTCAATCCTTCCAGAAGGGGTGGATCTAGGTTTGACTGAAAGAAAGGCATTGGACAAAGGAAGCAACCAACACTTGTGTAATTTGAACATATGGATCCCTGAGAGGCATATGCGCTGTGCAAATATCACCCGTAGACTCTTTTTAAACTGGCCTTTCCAAACATGATGTTTAAGGCCCCACACCAGGGTAATAAGAGGGGGCCATTGCGGTTCGCAAATCTTTTCTACAAGAAGGAAACTCTTCGGACCCTGCAACAACCGAATCAACCCAACCATGAAAACTCACGGCCGAAAAGGGGAAATCCCGGCCCTATGCCCCCACATCCCGAGGCAAGCCGTGCCTCTTCATGTTGCTCAGATTGTCCAGCAGCTGGCTGATGCCCAGCATGACGGAGGCGGCCAGCCTTGGGTCTGCTGGGGTCTGCTGACTTCCTTACGAACCAACAAGTGACCGAGCATGTAGCATTTTTTGATGGTGCTCTCGGGGTCACCCTTTGATATTTGGCATAGAAGGTCCAAAGGAGATTTCTTTATGAATTGGGTTTCCGTGTTAATCTGCAAGGAAGTAGGCAAAAGTGGGAGTCTGAATTCCTTTTCCAAAAAGGCTCGGTGCACCACACCATGTCTTGGAAGTGTAGACTCTGAAAGAGGTGGCGTCTAAAACACCCACACTAGGAAAACGCAGCGTTTGGTTTTGCGTGATGAATGTCAACCTAAATTGGGGGGGGGGGGGGGGGTTGCCAATGCACGCTTTACAACTTTGTGATACAACCCCACCCGAAGTCAGGTTGCTGACTTTGGGCCCAATTTACTACCCTCAAACACCATCCCACCAAAAGGAAGCTCGCGTAAAATTGGCCTTTCCAAAGGGTTAAACACTCAGGAGAAAATCATTGCCTGACCTGGAAGGTCTTTTGCTCAAGCTAGACCGAAAGCGGAAGGTCACCAGTCAAAGGGGTCGATTCCCATGATTTCTGGGGAAAGAGGGGCTGTCTGCGCAAGAAGGCTATACATTCTACAGCCGCCTTGGAATCCCCAACGCGGGAAGGAGGAAGCCAAACACCCAACAAAACCAAGGGCTTTCGGCTGCCCGGATAACAGCAGGACAAGTGATCTTCCAGGAAAGTTTTTGCAGGTATGGAGGGGTTTGACGAGTTACGAGCGCGTTCATACCTCCAAATCCCATCCTTACTTACCCAAAGGCCCTGGAAATAAAAGGCTCACCCTTTGGCCCACTAATAGACTAAGCCTGCTTGCCAAATCAGCGGAAACTGAAAACTCCCAGGCTCGATTCGCAGCAAGCAGTGGACCATGCATAAAACACCCCTGGCTTCCAAGGCGCTTCACCTCCTCGTTGCTTGGGAACTTCCTGGGATGCGCCGCCTGCACTTCCTGGATGGCCACTTCGAAGCGGCGCCAGAGAGCCTCCTTCACCGTGGCCACATCCTCCGGAACGAGGCGCGGCGCACTTTGACCAACAAGGGGGAACTGAAAATAAACGCAGTTGCCGCAGAGGACCTGGAAATAAAGGTTTAACATTCTCTTGCGGCAATGACAAAAAAAGGACCGGATCAAAAGGTGAGAAGATCTGAGATAAAGGGTTGACGTTTTGGAACCTTGACAAATAGAACAAAAGGAGAAAAACAAAAGGTCAAGAGGTCGATTCGCCTTGGACAAGTGAGGTGTCTAAATAGAAAAGGCCAACCCCTGTTTAGACATGTTTGAACCACTGTGCTAGGGTCTATTTTAGTAGGGAACCCTCCCCAAAAAAACATGTTAAAAGGGCACCTAGCTGGGGGACCTGGTGTGGTCTTCCCATTCTTAACAAGCCTCCTTGACGCCTTGTGTCTTCAAAAAACGAAATCTCTCTGATGATTCTTCCATCCAAAAACACATCCCCGCCAGGCCACTCTCAATTGAAAGGGGCGGATGCAGCCTTTTTTTCGTTATTCAAGTACTTTGCCACCCCATTCTAATTATTCAGGCCCTTATAGCAAACCAAACATTCTCTCGCTGCACGAATTGCTGTAGTTCCAAAACTCACTTGCCCAAAGGACCTGGAAATACAAAGTTAGCCTTTTGGGGCCTATTCTAAACATTGACCAACGTGGGACACCCAAAAGGTAGAAAAAGGGTCGATTCGCCTTGGGCAAGTGAGCAAACTAGAATCAAATGGCCCAGGGAAGAGGCTCAGGAACCCGGCATCCCCGCCCCTAAACTGAAAGTCATGAAAACATCCCCGATGACCATTACCCGAGTTTTCCGCTTACTCCCCCAACAAAGACCAAGTGGAACGGAAAAAGGGGCCCTTTTGATGCGGACCTCCTAGATTTTTTGGTTCAGGTGGAAGGGATTCTCTTTTGAGTACACCCAGTCGACCTGGGGATAGCCCAAGTCCTCCGTCGCGTAGAAGATGGTGTCGCGCCCCCTGAGGTCCGTGTCCGAGTCGTCCTCAAAGGGCTCGCTCGCCAGCTTGTCGATGACCTCGCCAAAAAAAGCCCAACCTGCGTACCAATCTCAGGGGTCACTGGATTTCCCGAAAAGTTGCAACTAAGTGGTAGATTTTCCACGAAAAGTGCAACTTTTGAAGGAACTTAACGGGGGACCCCTGAATCTCTTTGCTTTGGCTTCTTGTTGTGCGTTTTGATGGGGGCCCCGTTTCCTTGCTTGGGGTTGTTAATAAATGGACACCGCTCTATTTTTGGTGAGGGCTATGGTTTAGGGGCAGCCCTCTCAGGGAAGGACCCAGCAAATAATCGCTCTTGCCACCGTTGATTTGAGACCATCTTGGAGTTGACGCTTCCTTTCCTCCTAGTCCTCGCCTCTTCGATTCGGCTCACCCAAAGCCCCAAGTTCCGCCCGATGTCGTCGCAAAGGACTGAAGAGATGGCTGGCAGAAGCGGACTCTTGAAGGACACGGCGCCGAAGACCTGACGTTTTCATCGGCTTCAGCTTTGTCTGCAGCCCCTGAAAGGTCACCTGCCTCCTCAACCTTTCTCTGGGACAGCCTTATTCCCAGCAACTCGAGTCATGGTCAAAGTACCTTCTGACACTTGAAAGCATAGGTGTCCAATTGGACAATAGATGGCCTTGGTAAATAGAATGAAACGCATTTAACTCAGTGCCATCTATTTCTAACCAAGCTAATCTAAAAAGGACACCGATAAATGTGTCCAAGCCAGGCGGGATCACTACCGCAGTGAAGCAAGTGAGTTTGAGGGAAACCTGGCTTTGAACCTGCAACTGGCGACTGCAAGCAAAGGTTTCAAGCACAGCATAGCTCTGGCGTGTCGGCTTTTGTGGATCCACCGCAAGGTACTTCAAGCGTACTCAAAAACATAAGGGGAAAGAAACGGCGAGATCCGTTCGACCGCAAGCGTCTGAGTGATGGTTGAGACATTGACAAACTCCGAAACACGAAATGATGGGCTGCTTCAACAGAAATCCGCCTTCCTCTAGTTGGTTTGAAGCCCGGTGGTTTGGTGGTTAGGGAAGTTGGCTTCCCATTTAGCCTCCACAAGAACCAGGGACAAGCCATTTCGTGTGAATGTCTTCCGTGAACATCTTTTTTATGCAATCTGACTGCACCCAGCTCTCACCCCTGCCTTGGAGTCGCTCGAGCCATCCTTGCCAAGCGCATACTTCTGGATGCGCACCAGCTGCAGGGAGTTGCACAAAAGCCTCCAGTGGCACCCGCTATGCAAAAAAATGAAGGGTATCCACACCCACCGACCGCCCGTCTCTGTGGCGAATAATGAACCCGACAGCACTGAAAGTTCCAACATAGCCTCCCACAAACACATGATGGCGTCCATTCTTGCTTCCCCTAGTGTGGTGGCGTGAATCCCCGCTCCGAAAGGAAAGTAGTGCTCGAAAAACGGGGTCAGTGCAACCACCCCCCATGTTTGTTGGCAGCGTAGTTCCAAACATGGAACGCTTGACTTCCCAAGAGGCGTTTAGCACGTTGAAAAAAGCGGGTTTCCTCCACTTCCCTTCTGGAACCTCCCAACGTGGCAGTTTCAATGGTAACCGCCAAGAAACTGCAACCTTTTACGGGGAAATCCAGTGACCAGTGACCCCGGTGAATTCACCCGGGCATCCGTGGAATCCACTGGGCCAAGGCGCTGCTTCTCCTGCATACGAGTGAAATGAACCAACCAAGTATGGGGGAGTTGGGACACCAACCTTGTTAGCTTGGCTGTGCCTCGGGCCCACGAGCAGAAATGTTGGTTTCCGTCGAGATGTGTCCGGGTTCTCCGTGGGTGTCATGGAAAACCCTTGAATTCAACCGACAAAAAGCGAGGCCCAGTCTAAAGATCCAATGATCCAAGCCAAGAAAAGCATGTCACTGGTATTTTTTCTCCGGCTCCTGTGTGAGGATGGGCTGCAGCAGGCTGGGGTTCACTGAGGCGCGCCAGAGGTTCGGCTCCATGCCGTTGTTGTTCTGGACGTGCCCACGGTTTGGGGGGGACCAACCGCGCACTGCAACCCAATTCCGCGCCACAAAACGAGTCATGCTTGAAACCATAAGGTTGCCCAATAGACCGGATAAGTTAGAACTTGTGCTGTCTATTCGGTAGTTGTTTTCGTTTCTTTTTTTTCCCCTTTTTGTTTTTTCTTTCGGGCGTGGAAAAAGTCTAATTGGGCTAAACTCATTCTGCCTGTTAGGCAGACATTTCGGTTTAATTCATGCTTTCTAAGAAACCCGAAGTTTCCTCGAAACTTCTTGAAAACTGCTGCTTGCTCAGCTTCCAAAGGTCGCAGTTTCGGACAAGCCAAACCCGCAATTTCCCCGCACTTTCCCTGAAGTCTTCCTACAGCTTGCAAGTGATTTGGCAAGCAACATTTTGGGCTAGCAGCCAGCCAGTTCGCAAAAACGGGGTGCCGGGCAGAGCTTGTTGCACCCGGAGGCGAACTTACCCAGCCAAGGCAAATCACAAACAAAAAGCCGAACTTTTCTCGTAGGTTGCCCGCAGTTTTGCCACACTTTGCGTAGACCTATGTCTATGAATTCGGTCCATTCTATTACTGCATCTGTCGACATGTCGATTCTGTTTCAAAAGCCTGTCGATTTCTTTGACTTTTTTTCTGTCGATTCGGTAGATTTGTTCACCGTTTTTTGTCTAACCTGGTCTATTGGCTGGTTGGTATTTGCAGGGGGTCGAATCATTCCAGGGTTTCTCAGAGAGCTACTGTCATGCCCTGTGAGAGCGCGCCCCTGCATTTGCACCTCTGGGAAAACAATCCTGTGAACTCCATATAGTTGTGTATGGCTCATGTAGATTGGGAGTTGCTTTGGTTGTACGGTGCACTGGGTACATACAAAAAAAGCGATCTGCGAGGGTAGGCCTTCCCTTTGTCGCTTGCACCGCCTGTCGTTTCCCCCAGTTGCAACATGTTGAGTTTACAGCCAGCGATTGCCCGTGGATTTCATCGTTGCGCTGTTCAGGCTGCTCGCCACGAAAGAATGTGTGCGAATTAGAGCACAGTTGTACACTCATGTAACTACAAAGGCAACCCAACATGCCTGAGAGTCACCTTTTGATCATGCTCGGAGTCGATCTCATTGTTTTTCTCAATGGCTACGGCTGCTGTAAATGTGTGGCTACGGAATAGAGCCTCGAGACAGCAATTCGACGCTGAAGGTCAAATAATGTTGTGTCTGTTGTGTGTTCTGTTTTGAACCAGGTGGCCTTCATGCTATCGAACATGCTCACCATGATATTGCGGCTCAAGGCACGCAGACTCGACCATAGACAGAAAAGCCTTGCTGCATTGCTCTCACGCCGCAGTATACAATATATCTACCATGGAATTCCAGTTCGCCACAATCCATCAGACATCAGGTTCTTGTCGTGACCACTGCGGCTGCTACCACAGTTCGGGGCTCACGTTCGGTTCAGGGAAAGCGAGGTTGATCACTCAGGGAAACCGAGGCTGATCACCCCCCCCAGCTAAAACATGTTGGGTCAACTGGCCAGCGGCGCCCGAATTTGGGTTTGCATCACTGGGTTGTAGAAGATGCTTGAAACCATGGGCAATTGCTGGACGTTGAGCCAACATGTTGCGACACTTGACGAGTAAAAACGGATTAGAAGCCCAGAAGTTGATGTGGGGGGTATCTGTTGGAGGGCCTCTTCACTCTCAGCTTCAGCAGGCGAGGCTAGGATCAACCTTCAGCCTTGAAGGCTTCTGTTTGCAAGACTTTGCAGCGCGGGGGGAAGGGATGGACGCTTCGGATCCCAATCCGGGATCCGAAAGCTTCGGGAAGTAGAAAAAGGCCTCCAGACAATTTGCCTTCCAGCTTCCCCAAAAGACGAATCAGGAGGTAGAAATGGGTCCAAAGAAGACGACCTTTCTTCACCACAACGGTGGTTTGGAATTGTGCTGAGATCGGACCGATCTCCAGTCCCCACCAAATAGCGGCAAGCTGATGTCTGCGAGCGGCCACGCACGTAATAATAATTAAATAACACCAATTCCCATACACTCACCATGCAAGCAACGCAAAGACACCAACACACACACACACATGAAAACTACAAAAACACAAATTAAGCATTTATAGGGCGCTGGGTCGATTGGGAACGCATTCCCATCGAGGATGAAGCCACCCACCCTTGCCGTCCTGCAAAGTCAGCATCCAAGCATTCCAGCATTTATAGAAAAAGACATGAGCCATTCCCTTGAGGTTCGAACAAGCGTTTTCAGTCGCTGCGAGCCTGCAGGGTCTCCTGCATGGATGCCGCGCCGTAGCGCTGGGCGTAGGTGGGCAGGCCCTGGAGCAGTCGGGACCCGTTCGGGGGGTGCTCGCGCAGTGACGCTGGTGGCAAAGGGGTTCCTTGAATTGAACGATGCACTTCGGCAAAATATGTCTTTCTTTCCTTTTTCGTTGTTAAAACAAACAAAAACGAACCGCAAGCCTGTTTCAAAGGTGTCCGGAAGCCAGTCGACCTGAAGGGAGCTCAATTTGTTTGGGGGTATGGATATCTCGGAAGTTAAAGGACACCTGTTGACCCTCAAAGAAACAAAAAAGAGCCCCGGTAAACTCAAGCAAGTGCGTTTGCAGGTATGGGTATTGGAGGTGTCTATATAACCAACATAAGCTGTATGTGGGGCTGAGGTATGCGACAAGACCGCCAATATCAACTGAATACGCCCAACAAATGGCTGTGGGTCAAAAGGGCACGCAAATTAGATCCCTGGTACGTGGAAGCAAGGACTCAAACCCGCGGTCGCCGGGTGGTTTAAATTTGGTGGTTCAAACCCCCCAACCCAAATCCAAACCTGCAAATGTCAGGGTGACCTGTTTTGCATCAAAGAATGGAAATACATTGGATGGACTGATGGACCCGTCATTCAGCGTTTGACCCAAAACCGGAGCTCCCTTTCCCCTGTCTTGGAAAGTTGCAACCTGGTGGTTTCCATGGAAACGAGCGCCTCTTTTGGAGGTGCCAAAAAGGCCGAATTGAGGGAACCCCTCTTCCACGCCGCTTGATTTCAACCTCCCTCTCCTTTTTCAGGTGTCCAGTTCGCCTTTTTCAACCAGGTTGGCCATGGAACCACAGCTCGCCAAGTCCCCTTGGTCCGCCTGGAGCAGGAACACTCTGTCCGCTCGCGCTTCGAGGCTCTCGCCATCCGACTCGCTGGCCTTCCATCCGATCGGATTGGAGTCAAAAGGCCACCCGTTCCGCCGCACGTGTGCGGCCTCCTCGTTTTGAAGGCTACCCTGTTGGTTTTAAAGGGAAACCAAAAGGGTAACTCAGCCAGCTTCGTGGTCCAACTTTGAAAAGGCACAAAGAGACAACTTGTGGAATCCACTCCAGTGAAGCACTACTTCAAATCCATGGTTTCTAGGGCTTGCTAAGCCACAGGAATCTCAGTTGGTTGTGGGGCGATGGCTGTGCAACCCCCTGTGAGCCATGACACGCCTACGGGCCCCTTTGGGGGCTCGCCAAGGTGACAAGGTGCACTCGACTGCAGCCGAAGGCCGGGCAAGGTGTTCTTTGTTGAAGAGTCCGGCCAGTCCCGCTGAAAGGTTGTTGAAGAAACAGGTTGTTTGAACATGTTGGACTCACCCAGCCCTGCAAGACTGTACAAAACCGGTTGTAAAACTGGTCGACGTGCTAAACAGGCAGCAAGTGAGCATACTCTCTCTGGCGATTCCATAGGTCGGCTGGGGGAAATGAGTCTGATACTGTGGATGGAAGCAATCCTGCGACCGATGATTCCCCTGTAAATACCAACGAACAGTGGCTTCCCATGGTTTGAAAGCCGTGCAGGGTTTCGTCCAGTGAGAGTCTCCCATGTGAGCCTGAGGGACTCACTGGCTGATTGGATGGCCCAAGAAGAGTCCAAACTTGATATTTACCACTATAAGTTTAAAAGTTCATGAACTTTCAGGAAGTGAGAAGGTGGATGGTCGAGGCAAGCAGCAGTGTCACTCGATGACTTGGCGCTGAGCTCGTGGGTCAGGCTGTGGGAAAAGCTGGCCACGTCGCTCGCGGCAGTCCTCAGGGCCGTGGGCTGCCATCGGATTGTTCTGCTAAAAGTGAATAACCTTTCGTGGGTTAAATGGAAACTACCACTAAGCCCTCAAAAGCTAAGAAGCTAAGGAACCGGATGGCTGGGAACCACCAAGGAAATAGAAGGTGGCTGGAAAATGAAACTTCAACACGGGGGAAACCAAGGGCTTGGGAGCAGTCAAAAGGCTGATTCGCTTTGGACAAGTGCGCATGGTCCACAAGCGCTTGTCTTTCACGGAGCCCCAAACAATGGGATCGGTCTCACGTTTTCATCATCAAAAGGGCACCAACTCAACACGCAAAGGTCGGCCTGGAAAAGGCGCCATGGAAACTGAGCTGAAGGGAGACCTTGAAGCACTCGCTGGCCGGCTGTCAACGCACTTCCAGAGCCAAGGTCGGCTGCAATCACTCGAATCCGTCCTGAGGGATGCCTTGATCCTGGGGAAGATCAACTGCTGAGACCTCGCGGGCGAGCAAGGCCATGGAAGTTCTGCCCTAGGCAATGTCTGAGAAAGTGGGGAACATCTTTTCATTATATTGGCATGCTGCAGGATGATCAGAGGAGCTCACGGAGTCCTCCGATCATCGAGTTTTTTGGCGCAATGGCTGCAGCGCCAAGCTTGGGAAAAACCGGGGTGGAAAAGAACGGGAGGGAAGGAATTCTCCGGAGAAAAAGGGCGAGTCAACTTGCGGCTTCGGCTCGAGAAGCCGACGAGGGCGAGGCATTGCCAAAAGTTGGGTCTGGTTGCTGGTTGGGAAGAGGTTGGGGTAGCCCTTTTGGCATTGACAATCATAGGACAAAAAGCTTCTCCAGAAGGAGGACAAGGAAGACAAGCGCCAAAACCCGGTGCCGTTTCCCTTGGTGTTTGGGTGGCTGAACCATGACATCGGGCGAGAAAATTTTAGCTGTCCCAAAACAGGGCGAATTTGAAGGCTTCATGGGTTCAACCCCCTGGGGGCAGTCAAGTGAACCCGTGCACATACGCCCAACACAAATCGTGAATTGAAGCCCTCTGGCAATAAATACTGGCGCCCAGTGATTTCTCCGATGTCCTCGGGCCCGGGAGTCACTTCGCAAACCACCCGAGTTGCTCTAGTATGGTTTGAACTTGCAGGGAGCCCTGAAAACTGGGCCATGAAGCGTTGACTGCAACAAATCGACTTTGAAAGGGTCTGGATAAGGACGAGCCAGTTCTGTTTTTTCGGGAGAGCACAAGGGTGGGGTGTGGGGGTGCTGGAGTCGTTGGGATGTTGAATGATGTTGAGCCCGCAAGAAGTCGGGCAGACTCATTTGTTGATTCGGGTCCTTTCCAGTGTTTTGCTTGTGGTTCACTGCCACCGCCGTTCCGAGCCGAGAAAGACCACCGAGCCCTCCTTCATCCGGCGAGGGGCGTGCCGGGCAGCACAAAAAGCTCCACGAGGATGAAGATCATGGCCCCTACGCCTCGGTGCAGTGGGTTCAATAGACTTGGAAAACAAGGGCTACCCGGCTACCCCCCTCTCACAAACTTGGTGAAATCTTTGAGGGCCCAAAAAGTAGACCGGCAAGGGAGAACGGAAGGGTCAAAAGGTTGGCATTGGACAACCTTTTGGTCATCCATCACCTGAGTCGTAGAGGACTCTACACCTTCATGTGCAACGTCCTTCTTCTCGCGTTTGGTCGCAGCCAAAGGCCGACTTGTTTCAGCGCGGTTGGGCCCAACAAGTTGAACTAACTTGCGACCCGTGCAAGCTTGGTATGGTAGCAAAAGCCTTTATTGCCCCGACTCAAAAAGAACCAAGCAAAAACAACAATCTCAAAAACTGGTCAACAGTGAAGTTACTCCCACTCAAAACCGAGCTGTTTCTTAAAACCTAAAATTTGCCAACAAAAGTGAAGCTATACGACAAACAAAAACCGTCTCATCTCCACAGGAGGATTTTGGGGGGACCCGCGTTGTGAGTTCATGCAAGTTTGCCGGGCAGCCATTTTTGTCCTTCTTTGTGCCCTGTAGGCAGTGTGGAAAACTTAGCAGTTCCATTCCGGTTCTGCGATGCCAGGGAACCTAGCCCTAGTCATTGGAAGGTCCTTCCAGGGTGGCTGGGCCCAATCTGAAGGATCAAGTCCGGCCACAGGTGTCATAAACGCGGGCCGGGATGTTCATCTTCATGTACTCAGACCCACGTGGGGCATCTATCAGCCTTGGCTCTTTCTTGCCAGCTTGCGGTTGTTTCCACAGCCGTCGGAAAATAGGGTATGGCAACCATTGGACCACGCACAAAAAAGGAAAGGGATATGCCCCATGCCCCATTCACCTTTGGGGTGGCTTGGGGGCAGTGGAGACCATCGTCCAACAAAGATAATTGTTGTAGCCTTCTGCTCGGCCGTTCGGCGGACGCCCACAGGGCGAACACGCCATTCGGAGGGAATGCATTAATATGGGAACAGTGAAATGGCATTCATCCCCTTGTGGTCAGTCCTCGTTGAAGGAAATCAAGCATGGTCGAAATTATGAAGCGGACATTCCAGGGAGAAAGCCCAGATACAGTGGGCAAAACAAAGAAGAAAGAAGGCTCAACTTCCTGTCGGTTAATCTATCTTTGGCGACCCTTTGCAAGAATCCAAAAGTTTCGGAGGGCACCCACATAGCTATGACTGTGAATGGGGAAAACCTCCAATGGGCGGACAGAAGCCCAAGCATGTAAACGGTATCCACCGACAGGTGCTACAAAATCATGGCCATACGGGGTGTCTTTTTGAGGGTAGCCCTTGTTGGTTGGTTTAAAGGGACACCAACAGAGAATCCACCCATTGTGGTGGTCCAACTTTGAAAAGACACACCCCTAAAATTGTAAGAACCCTGAAGTTGCAGCCTTCTTGCGGTTTGTGCAGGAACCACCCCACCGAATAGGTTACCTTCCAAAAACCAATCGTGTCGGGTTGTCTCAACATAGGTGCACGGCTTACAAACTTAAAACGGTCCAGCACCCCCAACCACTCTCTGTTTTGACAGTACTTCTGATCTTGGACTTAGAAAAATGCTGCTGTTTAGGGGGGGGGGGGGGGCGCTGGGTGTTTTCCCTGTTGGGGGGGGGTTCAACTCCACCCCAGAAACGGCGATCCTGAGACTAAACAAGTGCGCCCACATAGGCGCACCCCAACGCCAAGCAGCAGGATGCCGGCGGTGAATGCTGCGGTGCTGCCCCCATAAGACACGAAGGGTGCAGACCGGACATACCTGGCAAAGCTGTGGATGGACAGCCGCACCAAGTGAAGCCTACGAACACTGGCACAAACCACCCACCAACTTCTGCGAAGGGCTTTAGCCCTTCCACACTGTCCTTGTGGAAAATCGGCGGGTCCCACCGAACATGCAAAACCTAAGTGAACCCAGTGGAATCCGTCTATATTTTGAACCTACCTGACCAACACCCGTTGGCCCAAACTTGGGTCGACGTGGCAAAGCTCACAGGTTTCACTTCCGGGCAGATTGACATGGAACCCAGAAAATGAAGTGTTCATTTGCAGGTATATGTAAATTAAAATACTTGTTCGCCTTCACGCAAACCTGGCGCCCTTGCGCATGAGACTTGCAGAAGGCACCATCCCACCATCCCTCATGAACTGAGTTGAGTTCACTGGCCAGCAAAAAACAATCAAGGACCAAGAAAGGAACCTACCAACATCAACAAATCAGCCTGATGTCAACTTCGGGGGTCCACACTAATCCACGAATCCCCTCCTAAAATAAAATAACTCCAAATCCCCTGCCAAAAACAGAAACCTGGCTGAGAGCGCCGGGGCTCCCCACACGCTGGGAATCATAAAGAGGGTTAGCGCGCAAGTGACCAGAAGCAGTTCCCCGAGGCCGTCTTCGACATACACACATGCCAGCACCTCAGCTCGAAGTGGACCATGTGATGTTTTGTTTTCTTTGGGTTGCTTTAAGGGGATCCTTGAAGGGGGGGCCTGCCCATCCCAGCGCAGGGCGTAACCAAACTTGACCCACACTTATCCCTCCACACTCGTACCCTCCCCCGCCAGCCACTGTGGAAGTGCACAGGAAGACTTTCCTTTTAGGGGCAACTGTCATAACTGTGCACCAAAATTTCAAAACCTCTCTGTTTATTGGGGCCTGCCGCATGATGCGGCAAGCTGCAACGGTCTCCGCGAAGATCGCGGCCGCCAACGTGCCGATGCATCGCATCACGGAGAATGTCAGGTTGGACCCGGCCGTGGATTCCACTCCTTGAGTGACTGAGGGACCAAAGGGCGGGAAATTCGCGGCACGAAGGTGACATGCGTTTTCCCCATGAGTCAGTTGTGAACGAATATCTTAAAACGTTGGGCTCTGCGTCTGGGTCTAAGCTGGCTCTGTCTGTCAAATGTCAACCCTGACCGGCTCGCAAATGCTGGGCCCACCGCCGATGTATGCAATTGTGTAAGCGGGCAAGAAGTTGACCTCCCCCAAGGGAAGGAAGAAACCATACCTGGCTAGCACATTTCCTTGCAGTGCCGGCGCATGATTCAAAAATATCGGGTCAACCCAAGCATCCCCAAACAACTGAAAATCCACCTTAACTCTTTTGAACGCTATTTAACCATGGGTTCCTTCAGCAATCTGTTCTCAAACCGGGGGCATTCTCGAAAACTACTGTATAAAATGCGATTGCTTCAAGGCCAAACGGTGTCATAGGAAGTTTGCCCTAAAGAGGCTCATCCCAAGAAGAGGCTGATCCCAAGCCGAGGCTCAAAGTCGCCAGAAGCATTGCGAGCGTCAACTTTGCGGAAACAATGAGGTGCCTCCTTGCCTCCTCAGATGGCCAAAGAACCCAATGCTAATGGACAAAACACAAGCTCACCTTGAAGTGGGGCGGGGCCAATCACAGCTACGGCAACTTGGCCGATCCAGATTGGAAGATTGGACATGGTTGGGCCTGGCAGGCCAAACCATTCAATCGGCACGCGTGAGCTTAATCCAAGTGCAACCGTCTGCGTGCAAGACCTCACCTTTCAACTCAGAACACTAAGCCCGTGGCTGCATCGAGAGGACCTGCAACGTACTTCCTCAAGTGCTGCTGCTCTGGGAACAAGTCGTCAAGCAGCGGCTTACCGAAAACCGCCTTCTTCTCCATGAGCCTGTCCTCAGGTGGAAGGTGAGGGGACGACCCTTGATCACCTAGAGACGCCATAGATGACAGGCAAAGAGAAGTGAGGGAAGGGAGATCGCCTGTCCGCTCGTTGACGAGGAGAGAGGAGAAAGGAAAGAGATGATAGCTGTCTCCCTTCGCGAGTTCACCATCTTACCGTCTCTCTTTTTATGGTGTTTCCTTCCGCTCGTCCATCATGAAATTCTGGGTTCACTGTCTAATCATAGATGGGATGAGATTGGGTGAGAGTTAACAATCCTGTCTCTTCCTCCTTCATGTATATCTCATCTCAACTCTTTATCTTGGCTTGGCGACGCGTTGTGCCTGGCGCTGCTGCGATGCGGCCAAGGAAATGGGCATCTAAGACCATCAAAGTGCAAGGGCCGGATGGTCAACGCAGCTGCTCGGAGTCAAAGCCGCCAAGCCCCCTCGCGCGACGCGCAACGCTGCCAAAGGACCTGCGCCTAACAACGAACACCTGCCGTCAAACCCAAACTTCCAACCCGGAGTCGACCGAGAGTACATCAACTTCGTAAAGCTTGGCACCATGCACTCTGTGAGTCACTTTTGCGCAATCGCAGGGAAGGTTAACATGGCGAGGTGCGCTACAATGTCTCCACGCCAAGGGTCAGGGTTAGTGTCCTGTGCGGACTGGGGGATGTAAGCCCAGTGACCCAGGTTTATTTCGTCTCCTTTCGCTACCTACTGCTGCCCAAGGTCTCTATGCCTTGCGTGCGGTAAACTTGCTAAACTTTGATTGGTGCCTTTGCCGCTCGAATGCCTGCAGTTCGAAAAGCCTTCTAAACTTGGGCTTCCTTTGCTCGCTGCACCACTTCATGGCTTCCAAGCACTGCCCCTAGCCCATTCCCTAGCAAGTCAGGTGGCTTCCTCCCTTTTCGTCCAGCACTAAAAACGTCCTCTGAACAAAACACAGTTGACGGGCGTGGGCAGGGGTCCATTTTCGTCGCCGCAGAAATGGATGCAAACCCACTGGAAGCTTATGCACTCCACAAAGAGGTTCCGTTGCTGTATGTGTGGGAAACCAACGAATGAAAACGGGTGTGGTCACCACCACGGCAGCGTGCCAAAGAAATCAGTCACTACTGCGCGGGGCCTAGATCTGCTTTCAGACCTGCCAACCTGATTAGCTTTGAATGCTGCCGGCTTGCCGCAAGCGCTTTCCAGAACGGCATGAGCGCGAAACCGAGGCTGCTCACCCAACACAAACTTTGAAGAAACAAAAAATCCTTTGCTCGCGCCCTCTCGCGCCGCTGCGAGAACAGGCTTTGAGAAACCCAAGGGAGGTTGTACGTCTAAGCATCCCAAAACGCGTGCCCCGTTCAATTGCGCCTTGGTAAACCTCCCCCCCCCGCCGAGGACGGGGACTTCCTTCGCGCACTCTGTCTGGGGTACGCTACGCAAAGCCAACGATCTAAGCGCACCAAGCACCCCTTGAGCTATTGCACATACTTGATTCTAGACGTTCCATTCTTTCCAGCCATCGTTCTTTTCAAAAACCAGCCATTTTTCCAGGGCTTTTGGTGGTTTTCTGGAAAGAAGGATCCCTGAAGCCCGGAATGGACATGGGAGTTACCCATAGATTGCTGCGAGTCGGAAGCCAGGCAGATGCGGAGCCGGCGGAGCCGGAGCCCGAGCCCTTGGAAGACGCGCGGCGCTCTCTGCGAGGAGGTGGTAGAGGATCTGAATCACCACCTCGTGCAAAGAGAAGTGCCCCAAGTTATGTGGAGGGCATAAGTGGAAAACACCCACTAAACCACGAAGCAAATCCAAACCCGGTAAGATTCACGAAGACACGGAGAAAAACACGAGAACGAAAAACCAGGGAACCGCTTTGTGACGAAGCTTCAGTCCTGTCCGCGGAAGTCTGGGGAGGGATGCATAAGGCACTGAACCCTGTCATAGTTGAGTGTTTTAACACATTTCAACAATCTAGGACCATCCAGCTCAAGCCACGATTGACAGGTTGCGTATGCGCAAATGCCTTTGCTGGTTGTGTTGAGGGTAACCTTGTGCAGTGGGTTTCAAGGGACTCCAAAAGGAAACCACACACTTGGAATACTCATACTTGAAGTCAACTCCTTTTAAGGTGTTGGAGTAGTGAGTCGCAAGGAATGTTACGCGTTGGACGGACGGCCTTTTGAAGGTGGCCGCCTGCCAAACCCTTACGACAATGCCTGCACCAAGTAGGCCATCCAAATGGCAGTGGGTCAAAAAAAGGTACCCCAACTGGAACCCTGGTAAATGGAAACATGAAGCAAATCCTGCGGTCCCCTGGTCGTTTAACATTGACCCATGCCCAAATGACAATGTCACCTCAAAGGGGAACAAAGTGGCCCTGAAACGAGCTTCCCTCAACCGTTGAGTCTTGCTTGGCTTCCTCACTTGAAGCAACTCGGAACTCAAACGTGGCTCAAGAAAGAAAGAAAGGTCGGCATTGGGCAGATTAGCTTCTTTGCTTTGTCTTGCCCAGGGTAGAACGACGAATCCCTACAAAGCCAGACGCTAGACTCCTCAACTATGACCCCTGCATAATGACAGCGCCCTTCGCGGGCCGAAATGGTCTTTTTCAACCCGTGTCAGAGAAGCACATTCGCCTTACAATACAAGTGGAATGAGTGGAATGCGAAGCTGGTGGCAATACAACCAAAGCTTGAGGGGTTGAGAGGGACGCCTCTAGTGGGCTGGCAAACATGGAGGGTTGTCATCCAGGTGGGTGCCCAAATGTCTTGGACCACGTAGTGCGAGGGAGACCTACAGGAGGTTGGAAACCAAATACTCCCACTAATAGGTACCATCTCAAGGGCTACGTTCGTGGCAGGATGTGGCAGGCAGGGTAGTAGTTGAAACCTGTTTGAGTAATTGCCAATCCTGACCATTGCAACTGCCAAAACCGCGCTGAGGCACGTCAACCTCAAAGAGGAAAGCGTTGACGCTGACCAGCACTTTGGACAATGCGTGGGGCCGTGTGTTGCCCTCGTAGAGCATCCTCATGCTGTGAGGCGGCTAGAGCCGAGTTACTCGCCAAAATATGTCTTTGCCTGCGGATGTTCTAACATGGCAGCCCCCTCTCCCGTTCAGTGGATGGAAATCATTGCTCGGAATTCAAGTCTGAGCGCGTGTTTGGCGGAACTCCAAAGGGTGGCAGAGCAATATGATGGGCGGTTCAAGGGCAATTCTTCATCCTGACGGTTGCGTTTCCCACATAGGACTTGGAAATTGAATGGCCGGCCCGTCATTTCGAACAGCAATATTTCCCCTGCACATGTTTGCATCAGCTCTATGCCAATTTGCTACTTGAAGCCCCCGTTTTGAGGGAGCCTGTTCTTCTCCCCATTTAATATCACAGTTCGGAGTTCAACAGAGGTTGAGACACACCGGCAAAAGGCAGAACTGCAAAACTATGCAAAGGACTTTCCTCAAAAGGAAGGACACCCCCCCACTCGGACAAGTGGGAAGCGCATAACTACCCTGAAGCATGGGTCTTCCGCAATTGGGGACTGCTTCAGACTGCGGCTTGGCTTTGTTTTCCTTTACCACCTGGCATTTGTGAATTTCAGTCATCCGTCAGCCTGGAATGAGAGATGATTCAACGCGCGTGAAGCCGGACGCGGAGCAAAATCCAGGAAGTGAGGTCAATCGCGATTATTTCCCCAGACCTATCCAAAGGCGGGTGCCAAATACTGAAGGTTATTGAAACTCTGCCAATTTGGATCGAGGTACGTTTCAGAACCCAAAATGACCCCTTTAAACTCATTGTTTCCATGGTTTCTCTTGAAACTGATCTGATCACGGGAGGCTACTCTCCGTGCTGCTCAATGATTCACAAAACCTGCCAAACAAAGAAGGAACAAGCGTGCCACTGAACCACAGGGTCTCCTTAAGACGAAGCATACCGTGGACAACATGCTGCACCACTTGGGATGGATGAAGCCCTATGAACCGGTGCGAAGGGGATTATGTTCATCCGCAGGAGCCACTCCTGCCGCGTGCCTCGGTGGTTGGCCAAGCAAGTCAGTGGTAGCAGTTGCAACATGTTAAAATGGAGTTAGCCACGCGGCAAGTAGGTTCTGGCCTAGGTTATTAACCACTTGCCTGGGTGTTCGGATAGAATGAGTCAGTGATTATGGAATGAGCTAAGGTGTGACTAACTACAACTTAAATATCAAACAAACATCAACTTCGCCGAACAGAGCGGCGCCCTAACCCCATTGACTTTTGGTTCTACCAAGATGGCTGCAAAGGTTGAAATCCTCCTGAAGCCAGGCTGGGACCGAACCTTCCAGAAATGGGCGTGTCTTCCCTTTGGTTCCCATTTCAAAACGGGTACTTTTTACCAGAAAATCAGGAAACCCTCACAGTAAGGCGGACCTTTCGGGACCCGGGCAACGCCAAACGGTCAAACGGTTGGCTTTGAACTCAGCATAATGGCCTGGGCATTAAATTGTATTATTATTATGCGTTTAAGGTTGGACCCCCCAATCCTGAAATGGAGTTTGATTCTCCTTTTGGTGTTCCACTAAAAGCCAGAAGGAAAACCAAAAGGAACATCGAAATCCAGCTGATTGCGCAGTCCAACCTTCAAGGCGCACACAAATGGAGCTTGCCCTATTGGAGGGGGGGGTTCCAACCAAAACAAAATCTACAAGCCTAGGTGTCCTTTTGGAAAAATAGATGGCCCTGGTAAATGGAATCAAATCCATCTAAACCAGTACTTCTAAGGACGCCCATGTCTACGTTTCCCTGTTTGGGGGCGCCGCCCACCACTCTCCCTCTCGCGCCCCGCCTGAAGCGGGCCTCGGAGTACCGGGCCTCCCAGGCGCGCCGGGCTTCCAGCAGGTGCGCTGCGCAGGCGGAAGCCTCGTCCTACCGAAGTGGAGAGGGGGCGCCTTGGGGGGGGGGGTGCTGGGCACCACTCGGGAGATGGGGGGGGGGGTTGCCTTCTCGCAAGCAAGGTGATGGAATGACGGAGGAGAAGGTTGTTGAAAAAGCGCCTCCTGACAGACAATTGATGACTTTGTGGTGCCATGGACACTTGGACTCTACGTTGCAGCCTGGAAACCTGGAAAAAACAGAGGTTGCAAAATAGATCGGTTCAGTGTCCATCATACAATGGGGCTACGTGGGCCACAGGGCCATGCAATCTTCGCCAAACCGATAACACGTGTTTATACTATTCAGAGAAATGTGTGTGTGTGTGCCTTCTGCAGGTTAAATCAGCATGTATACCCTAAAGAAAGTCCTGCGCGTTGATCTCTTCGAAACTCCGCGCCACGAACATCAGGAACTAAGAATAGAACCATGATATTAACAAACAAAAACAATTGGAATACCCGGAATACCATGAAAGCAGAATCCACCCAAAAACAAGCGACGCAGCAGTGTGAAATTCAAACTATGCTGAAAGGAAGGCGCTGTCCATCGTCCAGCTCAACAAATATCAGCTCGTGAGCCAGCTACAAGTTCACCACATGTCTGAGCGGACTGAAGTTCAGAATTGATTCATTTGGCTAATTGTTTTAAGCAAAAACGGGAACCTTGTCAGTGATTGGTGGACATAAAGCACCTAAATGATGTGCACCAAAAAGGCTCCCGAGTAAACAAAGCCACACCCATGTCTGTGCCTGGCCCTACTCAAACGGAGCCTTGGAGCAGTTTGAGGACCTGAACATCACAGGGAAAAAACACTTTGGAGACCCCAACCTTGGAAAACCGCACAGCAACAAGCCAAAAAGGGGCTTGAGGTCAAGACGAAAACTGCAGCTGTGTGACTGCAAGTCAGGTGCTGGGAATTTTCACAGGGCCGCAGCCTTTGTGCCGGCTGGGTAGGCAGCCCTCTGGAAAAGAAGGGGGTTTCGGGCGCCTGGGTTGCCCCTTACGCGTGTCCAATTTCGAGCATGGCAGGCGGGATCCCAATGGTGACCCCGAAACAGACGAAGAACAAATGCAGGAGGATGTCCTTGCCAGTCTGGCAGTTGCCCACAGGCAAAACACGCATGTTCAAAGCACATACTTCAGGAAAGGTCCAACCCAAGAGCAACCAAATGTTCTCAGCAAGCCCCAAATGGCAACTTTCTGCCCCTGCGCTTTGCCTCAGGAACTTAAGTCCACTGATTTGAGGAAAGTAAAAAGGCTGTCTCAAGTCTGTGCGAAGCGCAGGGGCCCACCCATCCAGGCGCAAAATGTCGAAGGGACCGAATGCGGACGAAGCAAGTCAGAACCTGAGATTCCCCAAATATTTTTCCCGATGTCCGAATACAGCACCAATACTAGGGTTGATTGTTGGGAAAGCTTCTGCCCAACTAACACCTCAGTTCCACCCCAGGTTCAAGCCTGGCCCATTCAAGCGGAAGCGAAAAGAAACTGAAAAGGGGGGTACCCTTTTGCCGACCAGGCTTTTCCGACCCAGGCTTTACCGTCGGAATCCCAGGGCCCCCAAAATCTGGGCTCTTTCCCGATCAGGTACACTCGCAACACGCGAGACCTTAAGCTGCTTAACCCCAAAATGCCCCATGAGTCTTGGTGGTTCTTTGGGCTCATGCTTGACCCCCCTTGAGACTTAGCTGGGCGCTCGTAGTGCACACCTGACACATGGGCTATTCATGCTGGTGTCTGTCTTTGAGGGTACCCTTTCCCATGCTTGTCAAGGCTTCTTCGGGTATCCCCTCTTTGGGGTGTGGAAGGGAAATCAAATGAAACCTATCCTTTTGGAGTCCCCTACTTCTTTTGGCAATTCATCCCCTTGGCGGGTTGAAGGGAACTCAAATGAAACCTATCCTTTTGGGGTGGCAATGCCTTGGGGCAGGTGGGCGCAACGCGCCGAGTCCTCATCAAAGTCATGCTGCACCAGAAAGCCGAAGCAGCGGTTCACCTTCCGCAGCAAGGTCTTTTGCTCATCCCCACAGGTCTCCATGATCCTGGGCCAATGTTGCGAGTTGAACTACTGTGGATGGACGAAATCCTGCACCACTTTGAAACCATGGGAAACCACTTTTTGACAGTATTTACAGGAAATCAGACCATTCCAGGGCTTCTTAGGTGGTGCAGGACTTCGTCCATCCACAGTATTGAGGGGTGCATCCCTTTTTTGAGGGTATAGTTGATACCCTAAATATGTTTTTCAAAGGGAACAAAGCGAATGTGAGCTGTGTTTTACCCATGGTTTTGTGGTTGGCTGTGGTCAAATGACTTGCAATATTTGGGGCATCCACCTAGGGAACAAAAGGAACCCCCACACCTGCCCTGAGCGACTCTGCCATAGATACCCCAAAAGAGATGATGCTGAATTCACCTCCCCCCCACCAAAAAACAAAACAAGAACGCCTAGCGCCGCCTAGGGAAAAGGGACTTGGGAAACGGAGGGAGCTCCCTGGCTTGTTGTGGCTGAAATTGTGTGTTATTTTTTCCCAGGCCCCTCCTCAACGAGATGGTTTTGGTGCGCTAGAGAAGCGGTCCTGTCGTAGAGATCGCTGGCGCTCCAATCTACACTGCTCAGGACGTCGTTCATGACGAGTGCCTTAGACTAGCAGCCATGCCAATCGCAAAGGCCAAAGACCCACTCAACTGGGTGGCTCTTCCCCGTGGACAAAGTGCTTGGTTGTTTCTACCCAATTTGCCGCTGTGCAACGGGCATTTACTTGTCGTTCCTGCTGGTTTGTAAAACGCTCCTGCTTGTCTGCAGCAATCCTGAAATGTATGTACTCTACACTTGGCAGACCACGGTGTCAGAAAAGGAGGTTCCCTTGACAAGTGAAATGTTCAACAAGCTTGAAAGAGATTTGCTAAATCAATACCGCATTTCTTTTTAATGTGTTTGAAGGGTATCACAACAAACAATAAGGTGTTTCTGCTTCTGTCCGAAACAAGTTGAATGCCCAAGGTTCAAAGAGACGGGTACAAGGGGCTTCCGCTTCATTCCAAGCTCCTCCGGACTCCACTTGGCCCTTTGGCTGATTGCCCTTACCCAGGTCAAACTCCATCGGGTCGGCTAGCGTGCTTTCCGTGTGTGAATTCCGCAGGAGTATGGCAGAAACTGGGACAAAGCAACATCATTCCACGCCACTTGTCACGAACAAGGCTCGCTAAGCAGCATCTCATCCAGAGCTTTCAGAAGGATGGCGTGCTCATTGATGGCGCGGGAACGCCGGTGACCAAACCTGGCCTCGAACAGCCGGGTGTTGCAGAAGAACATGTTCCTCAGCTGCTATCTGCTGTGAGCCACCCTAAGACTAGCGTACATCCGCAAAACTGCTCCATGACCTACCATCTAGACACAAAAATAACTATTCCCCAAAAACATCGTTGAAAGGTTCTACCAGCAGACCCCCGAACATACCCCAGAAGGATGGGAGGTGAACAAGCCCTAAGGCTCGACTGTCATAATTCTTGAGGGTTTGGGCTGGGGGTCAGCGGAAGTCGTTGAATCGTCATCACGGATGCGGCCAGTTGCCGCTTTGCGGACCTGAAGACCCGACCTTGCGGCTTCATGATTCAAGAGTCCGAAGCCTGAAGCAGATGCGCAACTGTGCACCTGCAAAGTGCAACGGCAGGCGCTAACCCTATCAACGAACAACCCGTTTTTTTTGCCAACCAGACAACGCATCCTGCAATGATCTAGGTTGCGGCTCAACTTCGCCAACTTCAAGCCTGTGACTTGAGTTCAGTTCTAATGAATCGTGGCAATAAAAGAACCCAAAATAGATCAGTCTCAAACTCACACCTCGGGAAACTCCTCAGAGTCCCTTGAGGCCGAGGCTTTCTTGCCGATTTTTCCCTAGCTCTGCGTGATGCTTCCCACCAATTCCACCAATTGGGAGGCGGTTCCTTCGGTCGTCTACCAGTGGATCCCAGAGAGTTCAAAGCGTGCATTGCCCTACTTGAATACTCAACCAACGTCAGGTAAGTAGGTTATAAACATGGTTCTAACTCGGGTAACTGGCGCGATACCGTCACCGTTATAACCATTATACTTACTAAGTGGCTTGAGCACCCAAGCAAGTCCATCTTTGAAGGGGGTGAGTAACAATCAAAATCTCTCTACAGGGTCTACTGTAATGGGTCAGACTTTGGCAACAAGTTGACATGTTTCCAGTTGACAGGGAGCATGAAGGAACATCAAAAGGGTACGCCTTCTGGCCCGCATACTGTGCAAAAGCTAGCGCAGGAGTCCCAGGGGCGCTAAATACTGCAAGTAAAACACATCCAACCACAAAACCACAGCGCCAAAATTCAGAGGGGTTCTACCTGCATTTGGATGAATGATGCGGTTTTTCCTTTCTTCCCCATTTTTTTGGAGAGTTCCCCAACCCATTCTCGGATCGTTTCGACTGGTTTCCCCGCGCCGAAGCCGCCCGAGTTCCCGAGGCCGGGAGCCGGGCGGCTTCTGCAGGAAGGCCAGCGCCGCGCAGCGCAGGTCGCAGCTGGTCTTGGAGCGCGCGCGGACATCCCCGGCAAAGGCCTCCAGAAGGCCGTGCAGCACCTGGCAACGGGGGGGGGGGGGGTGGGGGTGGGGGGTGGGGGGTGGGGGGTTGGAGGTGTTTCTTTTTTTTGGTGGGGAGGGGAAGTGGTGTGTAGGATCTCTGTTTGTTTGTTTTTTTTTGGGGGGGGGTAAAGGGAAACAGGGATATTGTGGACACTGAAGGGGTCTATTTTGCAACCTCCTTCATTTAGGGTATTGGTGTGGCTGCAACACAAGTGTCCATGGAATGGGCTGGCAGGGGAAAGGGGGTTGGGGTGGAGACGGGGTGGGGAGGGGAAGTGGTGTTTGGGGGCGGATCCCCCTTTTGGCGGTAAAGCCTAAAGCGTGGCGTACATCGAAATGTGAGAAGCAAGAAGCCAGACCTGCGCGGACCAGGGCATGGCACAAACCTCACAACCCGAAACTGAACAAACTGAACAACCTCCATCCCAACGCTTAGAGAACTGAGAATGCCTTAAACTTCCATTTGCTTAAGCCCCCTTGAAAAATAAAAATACTTCCAGTAGTGATAGATTCCCTTATAAACCAAGAGATGAAAATACAAACCATACGTTTAAGCACATGGAAGTAAAAGGGTCCACGTGGCGCAACATTAGAGGCCTAAGAAGCCCATCATGTGGCTGTTGGAGTGTGCCATCCGCCCTCTCTGAATGACATAATTGCCGTGCAACTGTTGAAGCGATCGGCTTTCGAGGCACGTGTCCATCTCTGTAAACCCAGAACAGTGAGGGGCGTGAGGGGTGGCTAATTTCCCTAGGCCAAGAGATCCTCCTGGCTCACTCAGGGAGTGAGACGCAAATGGTGGGACGTGTACGGCTTCCTTGCCACGGGCCGGGGGTCCGTCCACTTATATGGGTGGCTTGTCTTTTTTGGACTCGGCACGCTAAATTGTGGTTTTCCTATTGGCTTCCCTTCACAACAAAATCGCCCGAAAAGAGTACCCTCCGACAAACAAAAGCCCCGTGGAAGAATCCAAAGATAATCCAATCTATGGGCACATTGCCCCCAGCAATTAGCATATAGGCCTTGAAAGGAGGGCTATGGGCCTTTGTGCCCCCTCCCACCCATTTTGGTAAACAAGTGGCCTGGGCGAAGACAGCTGGTTTTCATTGGCACCATTTTGCCGGGGCTTTTAGGTTGCCAGGTTCAACAAGACCAGGCCTGGTGTAAGGACCAGGCGCAGTATGCCTTGGAAAGCTGAGCCACGACACACGGGAGACTGACGCATTTTTGATTGGCAACTGAAGCGTGGTGCTTAAAGACACCCCCTTGAGAAGCCCGGCAACCCCGACACCAATCCCTCAAGAAAGTGATAGTTTGCTGGAAGGGAGGCTTTCAAGCCGAGGGAGAGAGAGAAAACCCACCCAGCAAAAAAGCAAACAAGGGACAAACCGCCCGAAGCATACACAGACAGTTGGCGTCGGAGGGATGGACAACGGGTCCAATACCTTTGTGGAAATAATATGAAGTTTCTGTCCAGTAGTTGACTCCGACCATCCCCCGCGAAAGGACACAACCCATATTTCTGTGGTAACGTATCTCACTTCCCTGAGTGGATTGGCCAGAAGTCGAAAACATTTGATTACCACTAGAATGGCCTATTGAAAGGAACAAGCAAAAGGTGCAACTCCCACCAGGCGGAACTTCTTTGTTTCTCCTCTTGGTGCAGTTCTTGTTCGAGATCCCCTCCGGTGGACCGTGGCCGTTTTGATGAATTTTCCGCCATGCGGAGGGTCGCCGAAGTTGTCCAAAACCATGGGTGGAAGGGAAGGAAGACACTAGGATCGCCCTGAAAATTTTGTGTATATGCCTTGTGCCAAATCCAAACAATGAAAAGATGTCTTGGTTGGCCCAGCCAAGACCCAAGAAAAGGTTGGAAGAAGCGGAAGACACGGAGAAAACACGGTGGCTTACAGGGCAATGAAAGATTGATCCCCAACAAACAAAAAGGACCACACTTCAAAAGAAGGAAACGGCCAACTTGCCGTTGATCCAACATGGTCCTGCAATCCTTGTCTGTGCTACGGGCCGTGCCTATACGTCGTGACTTAAAGGGGATTCGCTTGGCATCACGGAAGCTATGTTCTTTTCATGGAACAGAAAGCGCCATGGCAAAGCCAGAAAACCATAGATGCCATGTGCATCCATGCTACAAAGAAAACGCTTCCACGAAATTCAAACCTATTTTGGCATGGAATGTTTGGTCCCAAAAGGCCAAAAGGGAGCCCCAACAAGCCGTTGGCGTTCCGTTTGGACTTGCGAGAAAACAAAGAAGAAGAACAAATAAACAAAGAAAAGAAGGAACAAAAACGGATAGCCTGCCCAATGAGTGCAGTTAGCGACCACTTGGAGATTTCAGACGAGAAATGGCTGGGAATCCACAATTTGGGTATGTGCAAACGGATTGTTGTTGTCATGAAAGTACCTGCCTAGATCTTCCAAATCATGGAAATTTCACGTAAAATCTGGAGACTACCAGTTGTTTGAGGGTCTCAGTGAAAAAACACCGAGTTTTCAAACTCCTGGTTTTTGAGGTAAAACTCCTAGAAATTGATTGTCGCTTCTGGAAATGGTTTGCACACCTGAAACCCCTAGAAATCGCAATTATTCGGTACTTGACGGAAGGAACTCTCCAATTCTGACATATTCTGAATCAGAATCATTCACCTGAATCAGAATCGTTCATCTGAATAAGAATTATTTATTCAGAATTCAGAATCATTCTGAATTCGGAATTATTGCCTTTGGGCGACAAATTGGCAAAACCGGAAAGCACCACACCTGAAACTCAGCGCAAAACACCCGCAAAAAGCCCGCAAACTCCCGCAAATCAAAAAAAGACGGAGTGTCCGGAGTGTGCGTAGTAAAATCAGTGCACTGGAATACCCACTCCAGTGCAGAGTTGCATAATTGCTGGGATAGTGTACAGAGTTGCACAATTGCGCGCCCAAACAACGAAAAATGACAACAAGACTTGAATCCAATTGTTTCCCCCAAGAACCACTCCTAGCTTTTGATGTTCACTCCTGCCTTTTGCAAGCCACTCCTGCTTTTTGATTCCTGCATTTGAAACACCGGAAACTCCTAGTTTTCAGATGGTCTCCTGGAAATATCCCGGAGAACGGGAAAACAGAGAAATAACCCGGAGACGGAGGACTTAGGTGAATAAATATAATGGGTCTTAAGGCCACGTTTAATCATGAATATCTTGGCAAACTAGCAATCTTCTCCACTCTCACTTGCCAGAACGACGTATAGACATTAATTGTTCACTTTTCTGGACCTCGGAAAGTGGTTGCCAAAGGGGGAAAAGCAACAGGTCAGCTCCAGTCTATTCGCTTGGGACCAGCGAAGTCAAAATGTTTAGGGTGAGGTCCCACCCATGTCCAGGGGTCTGTGACTTTTCTTTTCTTTTTTTTGACGGAGCTGCCCATCCCCTTGCTGGGTGGTTCTTGTTCAAACAATGCCACTGTTGGAAACCCGAAAGATCATTTCTTGTCGGAAGGGAGTGGGTCCAAACAGGTGTCTCTTTTTTCATGGTGCCCTTTTTGGTGGTTTAACGTTTTGTGGGGTCAAATCCATGTTATAAGAACGGACGAGCCGCCCATCCCAACCCAAAACAGGCCGACCCGGGCGCCATCCGGTGCCTGAGCTCCTGCACCGCACAGCGGGGCCAAGGCAGCAGCAGCCCCACGAAGGCGAAGCACATGCCCACCAAACACGCGGCCAAGAGGAAGAAGGGCTTCAAGTAGAGCTCCTCCGGCGGTCCGGGAGCGGGATG
Organism: Effrenium voratum; assembly: GCA_963377175.1. Lineage (NCBI taxonomy): Eukaryota > Dinophyceae > Suessiales > Symbiodiniaceae > Effrenium > Effrenium voratum. The sequence continues at coordinate 200,136 of CAUJNA010000281.1, forward strand.
GTGGTTTGTTTTTGTGCATTTTTTCCCTGCGCTCTCCTCAGGCCTACAGCAGCGCACTCCAGCCGGCAAGACGGAGGCGACAGGCAAGCACCACTTTGAGCGCCCGGGGGGGGTGTTGGGGCCGGGGAAAGGGGAGGGGGGGAAACAAACAGAGGTCAGCCGAAAAAAAGCGCTCCTCCGACGGGAGGGGGTTGGTGGAGGGCGTCAGCTTTTAACGGAACCACTCGGAAAGCACCAGTAAATTTCAATCTTTGGGGGTTGGTGGGGCGAGGGAGGGGGGAAAAAAAGAGGTCAGCTCAGAAAGAAGGAAGCAATGCTTTACAACACCTGTAGTGGAAGTCTTTCTGCCAAAGTGGGATTCCCATCCCCCCTCCCCCTGACTCCTAGCGGGCACTTGAACCGGGAACTTGTTGGGTGGCGAAAATGCAGAGGAAACCAAAGGTCTGCCCCAACAGGAGTCCTCCAGCACCTTCCCTGAACAGCGCTGGCCAGCCACCCAGTTGCGGCTTGGTTTGCTTAGGCGCCTAAGGCTTTCCCCATTTGACCTCAACGGAACTGAAGCCACGAGTGCAAACCATGCATTGAGGGGTGCTTAAGGCTTTTGATGTTTGGAAGATTTGAAAACACAGCATGGCTGCGGTGCTCAGCACCTTTTAAAGAACGCCCCCGTCTGCAACAAGCAGCACCCTTGCGCCTCTGCAGGCGATGTGATGAGGCACAGGGCCACTACAGAAATGGACAGGCGCTTGCCCATAGGATGCAGGTTCAGCATGGAGATGGTGAAGGTTGATAGGCAAATCACCTCAAACTTTGCCGCGCAAATCGACACATGTCCCATTCGACGCGGCAGGGAAATACGCAAGGCGTTGCTGGACAGGCCAGCGGCTTTCAAGAGACAGGACATGCTGCAGGAAAGAAGTAAACACCCCGGTCTATTTTTTTGGAGGGTGTTTTGCACGTGTCCTCTGACAGCTACATTTTAGGCAACCTCTCATCAACGGGCCTGACTATATACATACATATACATATATGTATACAAAAAATATGACTTTATTTATATTGACTTATGCTTGTACACATGCACATACATATGCACCCCGTTAGGGGCTCTCCTGTCGAATGTTGCAAACAACGACAAACCTCATGACAAGTGGCTACGATTACGTTGCCGCCCGAGCCAACAGCTGATAAGCTGCGTGAGTGGCTCTCGGAGATCAAAGAAAGGGTCAGGAATGCGTTTAGTTTTGACTCAGACTACGCGTTAGCACACATTTCTTAAACCTAACCAAAGAACCAACAAAACCACGCTCGCACACAAAACGCACTTCAAGCACACGAACCGCCTTCTGTGTTGCATCCCGGGTGCCGGAATCCCAATGGCAGGGCCATAGCTCTTGCCCGGCAAGAGGGCCAAGGACACCAGTAGAATGGTGGGGATGCTGGTGCACATGCATCCCCAGCAGTTCAGAACCTGCAGTTAGGGGGGGGGTGGAGTGGGGAGGGGGGGGGGAACGGGGGGGAGTGGGGGAGAGGGGGAGGGGAGGGAGTGGGGGGAGGGGAGGGGCCAGGGCTGGTGACACGTCCGGGGGGCATCAAGCTTACAATGGCACCAACAGGTGACTTTTTCATCACCCAAGGCAAACAAAGGCAAACCATTCCAGACCGAACCAAATGCGTTAAATCACTCCCTGACTTGTTGTACCCGAACTACAGGCCCCTGTCTCTCTGCTGGTTTTGCCCCTCTTCGGTAGGGTAGAGAATTCCGAACACCACCACTGTTTGCAGGTGAGCAGAACATATTATTTTGGTTGGCTCCCACTTACTAGAGGCAGCAGATAAAAAAATCGGACAATCTAAACATGCAAACAAGCGTGCAATGGGTGACTTCCTCCATCAAAACATCAGGCCAAACAAGGTACCCAATGCCAACATTGATGCCAAAGATGCCAATGAGACAAGCCAGCTGCATGCAATAGTCAGGGCACCACAAATCACGTATTCGATTCAAAACATATTGGCCAATGATATTTGGGACACCCTGGAATGTGAGCGCCCGACAACTTCCACCACAAACAGGGCTTCTTTCGGGCATCCAACAAGCTGATTTGCCAGGGGATTCTAAATCAGCTGGGACAGGAGATCTCTTTGACCCATATGCATTCTTAAAAGGACCCTGACAAGTCAGATGGGTAACCATCAAAAACCGATTCAGTAAGTGTGCCTTTCTGGTCGCATGCACATGCCTTGTCACTCTCCGCCGAGAGCCTAGGGACAAATAACTACATAATGTCAGCTTCTTCTAGGAAGAGGAACTCCTTAAAATAGATAATTTCCTTGCTAAAAGAGGAGCCACCCCTAGCACGGTCCACCGGATTCCGACGTGAACATTAACCCGGGTGAATGACTAGAACTACTAAACCTGCGTAGTTCACCGTTCAACCACACACACACACAGGGGTTTGCTGCAGGGCGAGTCTCGTCGAAACCGCTTTTTGCCAGTCGAGATGCCGTCCGCCCAAAGTTCACGTCGTTCAGCAGGATGGCGCAAAAGATCGCCATGCCGGGCCCCCCCGGAGCTCTGCCGATTGGATGCCGGTCCTCCGAACCAGCAACCAACAGCGCCGAACTGGGTTCGGAGCTTTGACTGAGCCCATTCTTGACCCATTCAAGCGGCTCTTGAAACTCCTTTTTTTACCATTTCCAAGGGACATTTCGAGGATGTCACTTTACAGGACCTAACACTTGGGCATGCCCATCAGCCGTTGGGACCAGCTCTCGTATCCGAGCTTCATCGATGAAGCTCAGCGTGGCGTATAGGTCGGTTGAGAAGGTCACCTCCGATTGGCGTGGACCCGCCAAATCGGGGACCCCCCCCAAAAAGACAATGCATCTCTCTTCTTGCGGCGGTTTTCTGGGGGGGATTCTACTCAGCTTCTTCCCTCAACCCAAAATGAAACTAACGAAAGAGGAGTTCCAACAAAATCCGAAATGTGGGCAAATTCAAGCTAAGTCATCCTCAAGTATCGGTTGCAAAAACCTCCAGGCCAGCATGGTCTTGACAAATATCAGAGGTGCATGTCTTTTTGGTTTCCCTTTGAAAGCACAAACAAAGGGGAAAAAAAGCATCCATATCTTCAGATGAGCATTGAAACTCAAAACGAATATTCCCAACGGTTTCTGGCCAAACTGAGTTAGCCCAATGCTTCCAGTTACCAGAAGCGTAGGGCAACCAGGGTTTCTTACCTCCAGCTTTTACATCATGGTGTCCCTCTTGGTTACCTACTATAGTGGCTTGCTGGGCTCACTGGGTAACATGTCAACTAAGCTTGCACTGAATCATCCTTTAAACACAAGAATGGAAAGATGGTCGGTTGCCCGCTATAGCTTGCCTGGGACCCACTGGGTGACATATAAACTAAGTCTGCAGCCATTGAATAGACTGGAAGTCGCTTAAATGTTTGCCAAAGGGCCGCGCAGAACACGCAGGTGGTGAAGGCTGCGCGAAGGCTCCACTCGACGCGCCAGGGCCAGTCGTGCGGCGGCATGTGGCCACGCGCCAGGGTCCAACATGAGCGGGCCGCTGAATCTTCTGCTGGGGGAGGTTTGGTGGATGGTTGCGAAATCCATTTCGCACCTGGACGAAAACCCCGGGATGATTTGATTTCCCTGCAAAGGCCAACAAACAATGGTTTCAAACATGGCTTCAAAGTGCAGGACTTCGTCCATCCACGGTATGGTGGACATCATATTTAGGCGCACTCCCTGGGTGGCTGTGAAGCCACGATCGAGGAACTCAAGGAGTGAGTAGGTGAGGATTCATGCCCCCCACTTCTGAGCTTCCCTGTATAAATTCATGGCCAGCAGAAGGCCCTTGGAAAGAACACCGTCTTGATTCCTAGTCCCTGAGGTATCCTCGACATGGCTTCAAGGGCAACAACCCCTAAAAGTTTTCAGGCCTAGGTTCTATCCACAGCTGCATGCTGAGATATCCTGGTAGATTTGACATGAGGTAATTAGCACCTTCCCATTCGGACACAAAGGATACCCCCTGGAGTGAAGTACTGGAATCCTTGCACTTGAGCCCACTTGGATGCATCCTTCAGGTGACGTGGTCGTGAATTCCATGGGCTGCTTCCTGCACATAGGTGTCGTAGGATACAACTTGGAGCCAGCGTAGCGCTTTGGGCACAGCTTGCGGGCGATTATATGTTTGGCTGCAGAAGGCCTCTCATGTAACCTAAACTACTGCGGATGGACGCAATCCTGCACCACGGAAGCAACCCTTCAATCATTCTGAACATTTCAAATGGTTTCCCTTTGTCTCAAAGTGGTGCGACATGGATTTCGTCAGTATCATCACCTCTTGCTTTGCCTAAACCCTGGAAGGCCAAGAGGTCGGATCCATCGCTGCTCTTTCGTCGGGGCTCGTGTGATCCCATCCCCGACATCACGAAGAGAAAGCTCGGCCGGCAACGAAGTGAGGCTTCAGCTAACCGGGACTCTCAAAGCGAGGTTCCCCAATCCGTCAAGGCCGGAATAACGATTGGGACATGCCTGAGCCTTTGGTGGCAATCATGTGGCACCATGATGTCTGCAGACTTTCTTGAGGCTGCCATGTTCTGTCATAGCAACTTTTCTGGAAAAAGAAAGACCCTTGCCCCGAAAACCTGTTTGGAGCCTCGCTCTACATAACATCAACATCGTTTAGATGTCCATGCTCTGCAGGAGGGCAAGGGACCCCTGCTTGGGTTGTTCAAAAGGGGGATGCCTAATTTGAATCCACAACCTGTACACGAATAGGAAAACCACCGAGTATGCGAAAGGAGTGATTTTGAACCCACGATTACTTTCCTCGCTTTAGAGGGGGTTCCCACTTAGCACAAACAAATCTCACTTGCCCAAACGACCCAGAAATAAAAGGTTAACCTTTTGGAGCCATGACTAAACATGGTTGCCAAAACTGGAAAACCAAAAGGTTAAAAGGTCGATTCGCTTTGGGTAGCTGAGAAATGAACACCTAAAACAAAACAAACAAAAAAAACCTGGCCCCCGAACCCCCGGGTTTCCATCTCCGGTTTAGGGCCCCGCCGCTGCGCTGCAGGAGCGCACCTCATAGCAAGCGCCGAGTCGCAAGCGGTGCTGTACCTTCGGTTGACACTGGAAAGAGCAGTGGCAGTTGGGCAGTGGCAATTCTCTCCCTTTAAATGCAGACCAGCACAGGGACAAAGCAAAAAGCATGTTCGAGTGACCTTCAAAAAATCTAGGGGGTGACTGTGACTCCCCAGTCTTTTCAACCATCGTTCTTTCCAACAACCGGCCGTTTTCCCTGGGTTTCCGGAGGTTTTCTAGAAAGTTCATCCCTGAAAAGAATGGAAATGGAAGTTACCCCTAGAAAAATGGGGCACTTTGCAGGTCCCATTCGATTGACCCAAACCTCACGTCTGATGGCCTCGCGCCGAAGAATCTCGCTGAGTCCGGTGCATCCACCGATGCCTCGCTCCAGAGGTCGACAGGTGTTGGCTGCAGCCTGCCGATGCCAGATCGGCAACCCAAAAATGATCTTGGTCAATGGTACTACGTCCTCCAGTAGAGAGGTCAGAATAAGGGTGCCAACTTTTTGCTGTAGTCTATTTTGCTAGGGGGACCCTCCCCCCAAAAAAGGGCAAAAGGGCACTACTGGGGGACCTCGGGTAGTTTGGCGAATAATTTTCCTATTGCCTGGGATTACACCCTAGAAAAACTACCCCAAACAGCCCAAAATAAACCAACATAATCTGGAGATATGCTGTAGGGTGATTCCCTGAGGGCGTAATCCCAGTGTGCCATAGGAAAACCCCCAGGTCGGCTCCTTTCCCGCTGGATCCCAGCCAAGCCACTATAATAGGTGACCTTTTGCCATTGTTGAGTTTAAAGGGTGGCAAGCCCTTGGCTTATAAGCGGAATCAGCCGGTTTGATTCCAGAAGCCCAAAGGAGGCTGCTTGAATATAATCATGTTTCAGGGTGGTTGCCCAATTTTTTGTCCAAAGTATTCTGGGACAGCACCTTTCCCCTACTTGATAATTTGGATTGTTGGTTTGGACCCGGCGGGGGGGACTGTACCGGCCACTTGGCTTGTGGACTCGGGTTCCAACCCCCCAATCATCACCAATCCAAGCTACCAAACAGTTCAACCCTAGTACTGGGTCTTGAGTCTTAAGTATGCCGATCATTGGGGTAAAACGACAAACATGAACGAGGTTACATGTCGGCCCAGCCGCAAAATTTCACCACAGTCCATGATTGCCTTACGGCAAGTGAGTCACCCAAGAAGAGCGCATGAGGCTACGGTCAGGTTGCCATCAACTGATCAAAATGAACCCGGAGAGGTACCCTCGGTTGCTTTCTGCTCCCCTGCTGAAAGTTTAACTTCTAGTGGTTGAATGGAAAACGGAGAAACAACTGTGACCCTAAAGCTGACAGCCAAGAGCAGGGGTCCTTGTGCGTCTTTCCGCCGCTGCCAACAAATCGAATCTCACTTGCCAAGCCGCTGCTTGGAGAACAAGACAAGACTTGTGCTGGTTGCTTTGGTGTCTGGGAGAAGCCCACCAGGACCCAAAACAAAGATTGAACGCTTTCCGGCAAAAAGCGTTCGGAACAGTCACTTGTTGGCCCCCCAAACTAAAAGAAACGAGAGCTGCAAATTGTCGTCAATCCAATCCCTTGGTTGCCTGCCCAACCTGGTTGCAATGAACACCCCCGGTTCGAGCCTTGCTAGCTCTCAGGGAATGAGGGAATGAGCCCTATGAATCATCCCTAGCCATAGGTGTCCTTTTGAACCAAGTAGATGGCCCTGATAGATGGTTAAGGCACGGCCATCTATTTTTTGACCACAACCAAAAAGGACACCTATGTCTCTAGCGGTTTGATTGCCCAACACCAGGCAATTCCCTGAGCAAGCGATGCCCCCAGATCCCCGCGACCCATTCCCCCGGCTTCTTGATCTCCCGCAAGCCCAGCGCCAAGCCAAGCGCGCCAGCGCCCACGCCCGCCTAGCGACTTGGGTGCTGGAAACTAAACCCAACTACATCGCTAGTGAAGCGTTTCCTGGCAAAATAACGAAGGAAGGATCCCTTAACAATCATAGGGGGGTTTGGAGCCCCTGGAAGGAAACAAGGGACTCCTGCCCTGAGAACCAGCAAGGGATGCCGTCTTTGCAACGGACATCTCTAAAAAGGCAAACGAGGGAAACCTGAGGCTTCGCACCCACGGACCCGTCCATCGCACCTTGACATGTCTCCGCTCCGCTGGCTTTGGGAGACATCAGGTCACATATGGCTGTGGCTCAAAATGGTACCAAATTGGCACCCTGGTAAACAGAGCCAAAGACTACGCGTAACCCCAGCTCTTTAATTTTGAGCCATACCCATATCTAGGGTTGGTTTGAAGGAGCTTTGGGGAGCCTGGTGGTCTAAGTCACGCTCTCCCCTTGGATCCACCCAATTCGCTTAGTAGCAAGCGTGCAATCCCCTCCCCGCAGCCAAGAACGTGCAAATACAAGGTGATGACCGCTGTTGGACTGCCGAAACCTGAAGAGCTTGCCAAAACCGGTTGATTCCAGAAAAAAGTAAATTAGCCAGCATCGACCAGCCGGCTTCAAATTGCCCCTGCCTAAGCCGTCCTGCTCTCCTTTTGCCGCTTGCCCAAAACTTCCAAATTACTTTTTAGCTGTGTTGCCTGAGCAACCCTACCCAAGAAATGAAGAAACCTGCCATCAGGACCCGTGACTACTTGCCATGAGTTTTACTTGACCCCAGTCACTTTCCCAGGTCAAAGGCCAGCCCTCAGAGCCGATTTCCCGCCTCTGCAACTTTAAAGCTAAAAAAAAACACCAACCAAAAACCAACACCAAGCCAAAACCAACTAAAACCCAAACCCGACCACTAACTTGCGATGCCAAAGGTGCCGTACCCTTGGCCGCGAGCACCGCGGCTTTGCGCACCATGGGCTTGGCCTGTGTCAAGTCACATCGTATCACTTTTCGTGGGTCCAAGTCGGAAAATCCGAGCGGTTCCAACCAAAAAGTAAAGTCCAAAGATCCAACCAAATAGCCGAAAAGCGGTGGGTGCCTGTTTGAAGGGAGGAGGAGGAGAACCGAAAGAACCAACACCCGCTTTCTTTGGGGGAAAAGAGGAAGGTAAAGAAACACAACTCAGCTTCCCACCAATGTCAGCTTCCCTTTACTGGGTGGTTTGGAGTCGAACCGGTAGTTTGGTGGTTGGGTAGTGTCCCATTTGCCCACAAGAACCAGGGCTTCAGATCTCACCACTCATTGTCATCCAAGCCACCAATTAGGGGTTACCTGAGAATTGGTTGTTTGGGGTTGGAGGTTTGGACGTTGAGTACCTGCCCAATTTGGCTTAAGGAAGGGTTCAAACCCCCGAACCAATCGAAATCACCAATCAGAAGGAAGCTTTCACTGGGAAAAACATTTGAAACACATAACCAACCGCAAAAGAAGCCATGGACTCTCAAGAAAGGAACCTTCACGTCGCAACCCGCCGAAAAAACGGGACGCCGGAAAATCCGCACCTTCGAGCTGCTTCCAACTGGGGATCGTTGTTTCAGAGAACCAAGGCCGCGGCGAACAGCCCAAATGAAGATCCCTCTAAATCCGTGTTACTTTGGAGGGGTCCTGCAGATTGTTGAAAGGGCACTTGCCAGCCATTTTGGGCAACTTGAAAATCTGAAGCCTCAAGCTGTTTTCAAGGTAGACCCTGGACAGTGTTGCCTCCAAAGAATCGGTGAAAATGCACCAATCTTTGGACAAGGGAACCGACAATGGTTCGCTTGCAGCGAGGCCAGAAAATCCCAAAAGGGTCCCAATTGAAGATCCCTCTCTAAATCCGTTGTCTTTTGGAGGGGGTCCTGATACGTACGTCTGGGTGGCGACCTGCATCAACTAGCGTCCCTTGGCGACCTGTCGAGCAAGACGCCTATGGGTGCTTCAAATCACTTCGATCCATTGAACTGACATGACTGAGTACCCCCAGCTCCGGAACGGCCCCCTTCCAACCACTACTCAGTTGCCCAAAGGACCTGCAACTAAAAGGTCAACCTTTTGGGGCCATGACTAAATATGGTTGCCAAAACGGGAAAACCAAAAGGTCAAAAGGTCGATTCGCTTTGAACAACTGAGACTAGAGAACCCCATTTCCCCGGCCCGGCTCAACGAAACCCGCGCCAGAAGCTTCCGGATCGTCTGCACGTTGGCCATGGCCGCCATGGAACCGCCGGTGAGCCGTTTGTTTTCAGTGCGACTTTCCTGTTGCCCTTTTGGAGGCAACTTCGCTTGACTCGATCTGCGAGTTCTTCCTGAAAGCTTGGCTTGCAACCTGCCGGTTGGTTGCAACAACAATAGGCTAGAGCAACTGGCCGCGGTCCATAGGCTCACTCTCAAAAAAGCACGCGGCCACGGTTTCACGCAGACTTTCAAACCCTGGCGCATGCTGACAGGGGCATGTCAAGTGCATTTTTGGAAGGATTAATGTTTAGACTTTACGGCCGGCTTCTTGGAGACCAAAGCAATAGGCTAGGAAAACACCAGGGCCAAGTCTAAGGCAATCCCCCGGCTGTAACGCGCAAGTGGCAACATTCACATGGCAGTTGAGTTTTACAAAAACCGCATGGGGTGATTCTTTACTTAACAAAACACTGTTCTGAAGAGGAAACAAATCCTTCCCGCTGTTATTTAAACAAAAAGTGGCAGGCGGTGCATGATACAGGCGGAAGAAGCGACGCTAAGACACAAGCGCCTGGCAGCCACTGCTCTTAGCTTCCGAGGCAAAAGCGGGGCAGTGGAAGTTGCAAGGCGGTCGCAGCAAAAGGCAGGCCCAAATGCGTGGGTACATGGCATAGCGGCTAAAGCACGGTCACTTGCGCTGGTAAAAACAGAGAGACACAAATAGACCAGGTGTGGTGAGTGTGTGGGAACCACAAAAAAAGCCTCGGTTCAGTGATCGCAAGGTGTTCCATGTTAGAGGGGCCCGTGGCTCAGTGCTCGCAGAATGTCTGATCATAGATGGGGTCCTTGGGGGTAACGCAACAGCACCACAAGCGATCTCAGGTACGAAACACATCCGGCTGAGTTCTCCAATTTCTCCACGCGCGTGCTTCGCTTTCGAGTCACAGTCGTGAAGGGGCCAAGCGCCCCTACACCACCAGTGTCGAATGAAAGGGTCGTAAACCACACCTTGGCGCCACTTGCCGCCGGACATTGGACTCGGACTGGTTGGCAAAATAGCTATGCCTCTGAGGTTTTAGAAAAATCCGCGGGGCCCATCACTCTCTGTGACCCAAACCATTGCTTAGAGTACCAGCTGGATACATGATTTGAACATTGGCACTCATTGCAAGCGATCGGCCATACGTTCAGCTCCTTGCTAATAGCATCTGGCAACCACCTAAAGCGGCAATTGCACTCCTTCAAATAAACCCAAGGCAAATGACATTTGTGGGGTCGGGGCATCAGGCCGAATCCAGTAAAATGATCTTTTATGGGGGGCGGGGTTCTTAGTACGCATCTTCTAACCGCATGGAAATCTGAATGGTGTTCCCCATGCAAATTCATAGCCATTTTGCCGTTTGGGTGTGTGCCCACTTGTCCAGCCCCTTGGCAATCCATCCCGAGGATCGGACTTTAGGAATACGTCCTGGCCCAGCAAGATCTTGGCGGCCAGTTTGATCATGTTGCACACCATCACGTTCTTCACAAAAGTTCCCGAGTACTCCTGCCACGTTCCAACAACAACCAACTCGTCCCAACCATGTGTGAGAGAGAAACGCCATCGCCGTTTCATTGGGTGACAATCTGAATATAGGGTCTGGACAACTAGGACATTTGAGTCATTCCGTTCGGGCTCCTTGCATGCAAATAAATGTACCTTTCAGGTTTGCCTCAGTGGGAAATGGCCTTGCGGCACATGAAAAAACCGCTCGGGGTCCCACTCAACCCGCCTGGTTGGCGATGGCCGAGAAGGAGGCGTTAAACCTCAACTCAGAGCCCAACTTTCTTGCGCAGGACATGGATTGGGAGCCTGGTCCCGCGAGTTTGTCAGGACTTGGCTTCCGCTCTTCTCAATCCTGCGACTGTCCCGAGGTTCGCTTTTAACTAGGTTGGTGGTTTGAAAAACGCAGCAAACACGGGAGCCTTAGCCATTTTGCGTTCAAGGGGGGGCTGATCTAAGCCCTTCCTGCCCAAGGCCTGGCTTAAATTAAAATGGTCTCCAAATCGTCGTTATACATAAATCCTTTACTTAAAAACAAGGCCAACCAGTGCCAACCAGTTTCACAAAGGGAGTGCCCTACAGGAGCCCCTGATACAGTTCAGGCGCGCTTTCATGTCAAGCTTGTTTGTGTGGAGGCCCAAGAACTGTCCAGGCAGGGATCGTATAAACGCAGGACTAACATTACAAAGGTAGATTGCCAGTGAGTCAATGATATAGTTTCTGACCCACCTTGCAATGCTCAAATATCGCCTTGCAGTTTCCGGGATTTCTGACATCAAATATGGCTTTGTCTTATGAGGGAACCCTCATGCTTGGCTCGATTCCAAAAGCTTCGATTCCTTGGAAATCAGCCAGCAGGATTCAAAAAGGGAACAGTTCCCCCAAACTATTCCATTAACGCGCACCACAGATACAGAAAAGACATGTCCCAAGACCAAAAAAGCCTTCCACGGTTGTACACCTAACCCACACAACAAGAGCCCATGGCTGTTTGAATCCAAACAAAAAGAACTCCAAACCTTCGTTGGAAGCTTGCCCTGGGCCAGGGGCTCCAGCGGAGGCCTAGGCCTCCCTTCAGGGAAGCGAGGATGTGCGAGGATTCCCAAAAAAGGGACACCATGTCTAACCATTCCTCGAGAAATATATCCACGTCCCTGCGGCCCCGGCATGCCTGCTTGTTTGTTTGTCTAAACACGTGGCAGTGTAAGCTCGATTTTTCATGATACCAAGCGCCGTTGCGTCAGAAGAGCCCAACGCATCAGCTTAAGCACATCGGTTACGAACTATATGTTTTTCGCCTCCAGGTACCGCTCAGGTTCTTGAAAAAGGGTCAGCGGGTCCAAACCTGCCAAAGAGTCGTTCTCCAGAAGCCTGAACAATTGCCTTCATTCATGTTGAGACTCGAGCACCTTATAGGGACCCTCGGCAATTTGGGGATCGTTCGGTTTGTGCAGTCCATCATTGAAAGGATTTTGACATGCAAAGATACCCTCCCACCAATTAACATGGAACCTGAGAGGGGGGGGTCCTAGACGATCATTTTCCTAAAGGGACCCCCGAACGTCAGGTTCCATGTTTCTGGTTAATTGGAGGGTAAGGGCAAGGGACCCGCAATTTGGGGATCCTTCGGTTTGTTCGGACCATTTTCCCCAACCCCTCGTGAATTGGTCACTGGCCAATGTCTCCAAGGAGCTGTGAGAGCACGCCGCTCTCCGACAAAAAGCCATAGGTGTCCCCGCCGTGGCCCACGTAGGAGCCCCAGCTGTCCAGCTCCGGGGGGTAGCTGGCGTTCCAGCTGGCCTGCCTCGTTCGGCTGGAAAAATCGGACCCCAGCAAATATATATATATATATATATTTATTTATTTATTTTTGTTGCCTGGTTAGTGGAGAACAAACGGACCCCATTTCTTTTCTTTTTAAAGGGGAGCTGATTCTGGGGAAGGTGTCTTCGTTTTCCTGTTCCCATTCAACCAGCCACCTAGGAGAAAAACACCGTACCATCATGGTGTCGGTGAAGGGCAAAGATGAAAGATGGTGCCAAACGTCGACCCAATGTCAAAGATGAAGAAATGTGCGTCTGCGGGTTGGCTGGGGGTTTGGGATGGTTGCTTTGATTTTTTGGCCGGGGTCGTCTTCTTTTTCGGATAGCACGTCAAAATGCATAGCTTCCCTCTGGCTTCAACCTACAGCCACGCCATCTAAGGCGAGGTTTCAAAGCAAGAATCGTGGTTTGTGTGTGTGTGTTGACCTGGGACATCTGAGAGAGAGGGTTCCCCCTGATTTGAAGACAGTGCCCGAAAAATGGTTTTGCGCGGAAGGGTTTTGCAGGCCTCGTTGAAGCTAAGGTGGTTTTTGTCGGGGAAGTGGCCAAGTCGGAAAGCCAAACAAACCAGACTTCCTTGTAAACCCACAACATGGCTAAACAGTCCAACCCCTGCTCCAAGTTGGACCCTAAACAGCTCATGTTGAGACGCTTTCCCGCGGTTAGGTGCGGTTTTCTGAAGTTTGGTGTGGCCAGGGTTGGTATTTTGAGGTTGGCATTGGGGGTTACCTGGCGCATCTTCCCTTACCTCCAGACTTCGGCTTGCGGTTCCCCCAGTCGTATGTATCCGGTCATCCCAACAGAACATGGAGCTAACTGGAGCTACATGGCCGCTCTCCTCGAGCTACAGTCCTCAAACCTTCTGCCCTTTGTGACCTGCTGTTATTTCTATATTGCAACTGAGTGCCCCTTGTTCCATTATGCCACAAAAGGTGACACTTGCATAGACCACTCCTCGTAGGCTTGAAACGGAAAGCCGTTGGAGGCATTGCTTTGGGGGTGGTTTGCGGCCAACTAAACACGTCTGCTCTTGTGGTTCCCTTCAACTCAGTGCTCATGCTTGGCAACTCATACCAAGAAAGAAGCAGAAATGCGTTCTTTCACCAGCGCAGTTGTTGTTCTTTCAGGCCAAGGGGCTTGAGGCCAAGGGGCTGAATCATGAGGCCTGTGCCGTACTGAATCGTGCCCTTCGCCCAGCCCACGTTCAAAGGCCGGAAGTCCTGCCAGCGGCTCCAAAGCGACTGCGGCGACGTTCCGCCCATGATTAGAGCTAGGCCCAGTTGTAGGATGTATGTTTTATCGTTTGCTTCTCTTTGAGTCACTGGCCAAATGTAACATGTATGCTAGGCCTACCCAGGATCTCAAGATGTCCTTTCTCCCGGGCCTTTGCCCATGGGCTTCGGGTTGGGGTTGCTGTTGGGGAGGCCACCTGGGCGAATTGCATCCATGAAGAGAAATGCTTGGGGAACGATCCTTTTTTGGGGCCCCCCCCATCCCTTCCGCACATTTCTCAAAGCTCAGAATATCAGACCAAAAGATGACTGGCTCTGGGTAAGGTTTTGCGTATTTGTCCCGAGCAAGGGTCACCAAGTTGGTCAACTTGTGTGGGTTTTGTCTCAAACGCGAACCCCCAAATGGTAGGCTTTCTTTCGGCTTCCATCAACCAAATGCGGATCCCTCACACCACGCACACACACACACACACCTGCACCTATAACTCAGCGACTCAGCAACTCATGGGTGAGCTCATGCCACATTCAAAGCTTGATATGATTTGTTCAATATTCGATCTGCAAAGTCCAAAACATGTACGTATATGAATAGAGAGTCATAACAGCGCGATTCTGCAAACTTACGTGCTCTGCTTGGGAGAGATTTCTGAAGAAATGAGTCGAACATGGGGCTGGGGAAATTCATGAAATGTATATGCTCCTTTTTGAAATTGCTGGCAGAATCAACAAATAACGCATGGTTTATGTAGCAAGCAAAAGCAAGTTGTCCAATTCCTCTTGCACCCCAGACTCGGGCGCATCCCCAAACAACCATATCCGGGGCGAACGTCATACAGCTCATTAATTTGGGACATCACCCATTGCTGAAACAGCGATGGATAAAAAGCCCTGCAGCCACCTGGGTTGAAGGGATAACGTGCCCTTCCCTGGAGAGGATCGTGTCCTCGCATATACCCTAAAAATAAAAATAAAAATAAACTGAGCACCAACCTGAATGCAGTGTCGGAAGTCGTGGTGTTCGGGTGCCCCCAAACTCGGGGCCACGC
>CAUJNA010000281.1:222500-275626 GCA_963377175.1 Effrenium voratum
GTGGGTGGGTGGGTGGGTGGGTGGGTGGGTGGGTGGGTGGGTGGGTGGGTGGGTGGGTGGGTGGGTGGGTGGGTGGGTGGGTGGGTGGGTGGGTGGGTGGGTGGGGAATCCGCAGGTTCATTCTCTCATTCTCTACTGAGCACCAGCAAAGTAGGTCTCTTTGAAGGGTTTGCATGTTGCCAAGATCTGCTTTGACTCAAGCTCCGGCCTTCAGGCTCGAACATGCAGGCAAGGAATGAGATTTGGAAAGTAATTGGAATGACCGAGAGAGAAACCATCCAACTGGTGGTTTCCGGCAAAGGGATCCCTGGGTTCATCCCCAAATGTCTGTTGATTCCCTACTGAGAACCAGCATGTAAACCTACTAATGCTCAGAATCCAGTTCGCAGTGGGGCTTTTGTGAAACCCTGAACGAACCAGGATAAACCACCTACTGGTGCAGGATTAGGATTCAAATGTGTTCTAGCATCATCATTTGGGTCAGGGGCAAAGAACAAGGATGTTCCCAAACGTTGAACCAGGCGGGCAACATGGCAGACAGTCATGTTCTCTCTTTCTCCTTCTTTCCTTCGCTGCTTTACGGCAACGTCCCCTGGCGTGCCACCGTGACTGGAGCAACTCTGGCAAGCCAGGTACCCTTCTGGGTGTTAGTTGGAAAGAAACCCCTTCAAAGTACGTGCCACAGAAGAACAAACATGTTCTTTCTCCCCAGCACAAGGGCCATGTGCTTTGAAGCCGGGACCCTTCCGGAGTTGGTTGAAAGGCGCACCATTGGGAAGACGTCTTTGTTTGAAGATTCCCGTGTTTGGAGCGGCATCCATGTGCCAAAACAGCAGATAGAACCCCAACAAAATGCCTATTGGGAATGGGTCAAAGCACGCGCATGCCAGGCAAGAACATTAAGCAAAACACTAAGTAAGAACCGTTTCAAGTGGATTTGCGCATCGTGAAAACCCGCCAAACCCCAAAATGTCGTGATGTTCTGCCTTTTTTGGGGGGCAAACCGTGCAATCAAGGGCTGAAACGGACACTTCTGCCGCGCTTCTTTAGCGTATGCGTGTTTTTTCCCAGCTGAAAGCCATGGGGTCTCTGCCCAAATAGCTTCAGGGATGAAGCTTTCAAGGGTTCAAAGGGAGGGGCTTTCGGGGCAGTTGCGGCCCAGCGGCTGGTGTAGCTGGTGCACTGGCCCGGGTCGCACAGGAAGGCTGGGCTCTGGCTGGCGGCGGCGTGCCTGATGAGTTAAACCTGTGGGCCTGTGTTGACCGTCAATCCCTGGGGCAAGTTACTTGGTGACAGGCGCCCGGTCCAGTGATTCCGTGACGCAGCCATGCTGATATTGATCAACATCCTCCTGATGACAACCCCATTTTTTTGGTCAGCCTACTGCTAGCTACCCAGTCATGCAAGGATTGGCCGAAAACCTGCACCCGATCCACTCCATGAGTGCATCCATTTGCCACACAAGCCTCGTTTTAGGGCCCCTGTTGTGACACATACTCATGTGCCCCTGTCTCCAATACTAAGGCGGTTCATTCTCATTCCGGGCCACTTAGGTGAAGCGAAGTTGTCTGTATGGATATGGAATCCGCAGAATCCCCAAAACAGCCCAACAGAAACGGCACACGGCAGCAGGGGTAGCAATTCGCCTTTGGGCCGCCTTGGCGTGACCAAATGATGGTAGGAGCATGCTGTAAGAACTAGTTTAAGACACAGTCAGTACGGCATACTTTGAAACCACGGTTTAGAGATGGGTGGGGACCTGGCTGCAAGGGAAGGTCACCCAGAAGAAATGCACTTTCGTGACGAAGGCAGGTCCCTTCTGGTAGGTCCACGTTCGCAAGTGGAAATTGGGAACCAACTGGTACTTGAACGGCACGGAGCCGGCTTTCTCAAAGCGCGCAACTACGGTCGTTCAGTGTGTTAAGATATCCTTTTGAACAAGAAGACAGTAAGTTTCCCAGTCTGGGAGTTCCCAAAAAACGATCTGTGTTCAGCCATGGCAGAATACATATTTGCAACCTGGGAATGCCAGCTGCAAACAGTTGCTGTTACTCACATGAAGATCATCAGCTTATTCAGAAAAGTGTAGAGGCGAGGAAAGAGGTCTGAGCCCAGTCTGAACCACGGATGAACCACCAACAAGAGAGTGTCGACTCTCATGGCCACTGGGGGTCTGGGCTCAAAGAGTATATAGAATATTCGTATACCTAGGGCTTCAAGAACCTGTAAAAATGTCGTACCCCGACTAAAACATCGTGTTTTTCTCGATTTTCTGAAAACATCGTGTTTTCAGGAAAAATATCGTGTTTTTGACAAAACCACTTAAAAATGGGCTTCTGAGGCCAAACGCTCATTTGGAGCAAAGGGTCAAAGGCAAGGGTCGGGAGTGGATTCACACAGACATCACCCATTAAGATTTCAACTGAGGGCAACGCTCTATACTGAGTATGCTTCAAATTCTAAGGACCACATTGATGAGCCTGACAGCCAGGGTGTGCAGCTGGCTTCAGTCTTGAAGTACCTTTCACAGCAACAGGCACCTGAAGACTGGCACCAGGTCATACCGAACCAGTTTGAAGGGGGTGCTGGAATCCGAAAGCTCCTTTTGGTGCAAAACAAGACCAGGTGACACTTTTGAGATTGTTCTTTTTTTTTTAAATCAATGTTGAGTTGTTTTTAGAAAATGGGGCGGATCCTGGCGGCTAACTGCAGAAACCCGTAGAAAACCCGTAGAAACCCATAGAAAACCCGTAGAAACCCGTAGAAAGCCCGCAGCCCCAACCGAAAACATCGTGTTTTTGGAAAACATCGTGTTTTCTAACCCGTAGCTAAACCGTGGAGAACCCGTAGTAAAGCGTGGCAAAGCGTGGAAATTCTATGGGTTTTTCGGGTTGAACCACGAATGCGCTAATTCGAGAATGTTGCTGGAAAACAACGAAGTCGTGAGCAAAAGCACGGTCTTTGCTTGAGCTTGCGCGCTGTTCGAAGCCAGCACGCCCTCAGCATGGCATTGCTGCTTGACAAGTGTCATAAAACCGTGGTACTTTTGACTATTTGGGTCCCCGGCCTCCTTCTTTCAGATTGGAGTTGCGAAAGACGAGTGGCGAATGCGAAGCTGATTTCGTTACGAGTGCAACAGGGGAGGGCGATGGGAGATTCTGAGGTTGAGATGATGCTTTTGAGATCTTTTGAGAACGGATGACGAGTTGAAGGAATGTATGGGAAACTGCTTGAAATCGAAAATGCGGTGTTTCCCGAAAACATCGTGTTTTCCCAAAAAACATCGTGTTTTTTGTAGGTATGACATGTTCATCGGTTTTTGAGGCTCCTGGTATACGTAGGCTGCAGTCTTATACATCGTCAGTAAACCTTATATGTAAACAAGCAACAACACAAAAGAGATCGCAGTTTTCGGATCCATGTGGAACTGCGGCAGAAGGGTATATCAAGCTTGTAGGTGTGCAAAACTGTTTTGGGCGCCTCAGCTCTGCCCCAACAAATCATCAAAGACAGTTTAGTTGGACAACAATGTCCTACAACAAGTTGGTTGGCGACCCGTTTAGAAAGACACACCGAAAAGGGTGCTCGTAATAGACACCCACATCCAATAGCCCCTGCAGAAAAATGTACCTTTTGCCAACTCGAAAACACCCCAGGGGAGGTCGTGCCAGGTCGCAGAAACTCCATGGGGCTGTGCGCTGAGGAGCCCTTCTTCAGCAGGGCATCATCAAAGCCCGGGACGTCGAAGTCCGCCAGACCACTCTGCATACCTCGCATGCAACCAACGCGCCGGTGAAAAAAAAAAACATCCCGTCGATATGGCGAAGCCAAAAACCAAGGCCTTGTCTCAAGATAGCCCCCCCCTAAAGTGGCTCGCTTCCTTTTGGTGCACCAACAAGTCATCCAGGAAAAGTCGCACCTTGCTGAGGGCTTCTCAAAAATAGGGGGGGGGGGGTGCCCTAAAGCTATGGCTACCCTTTGGTCTTTTTTGAAATCTGACCAGAAGGGATCCACCATTTTCAGAAACTCCCACATCTACGTCATTTTGATTGACCCCAATCAACAAAGACAACCCGTGTGGCCTATGCCGGTATTCATAGGGCTGCATACATCCCCACTTGTGCGAAGAGGAGTGCGTCCTCGGTACGTTTGATTCTGGGCCATGTTTCGTGAATCTTCAATGGAAGAAGCAGTTCAACAAACAGAAACTTAGAGGGAGGTGTGAGAATGGTTCTTCGGGCGTTCTGTGGGAAGGGCATCCTGGCACCCTTCAGGTGCCCTTGGCTGGGTCCAAATGGAACGGGTCTGAATGTACAAGAAAAAGTTCGCAAATGCTGCAGTTCTTCAAACTCCTATAGGAAGCAGCAATACCCTCAAACCTCAAACGAGGCCCATCAACCCAACGGCGCAACTCGAGAGTGCGTATATGACCTCAAAAACCTTAAAACCTCAGAACGACAACACTTGATCAAACTTGAACTTCAAAGATATCTAAACGTGCCTTCTCCAAGAGAGAAACGAGAAACCGCCAATATCTCACAACTTCAAGACTGCTCAAACAACAAGCAGGAGCCTCCAACGGCGCTAAAAACCGCAAGCAGCCCAATAGAACTTAAGACTTGGGACAAGGCTTCGTAGCCTCTGTTTTTAGCACTTGCCAATCGCTTGGAAGACAAGTTGTTGGAGCGACTGCTCAACCGAAGGAAACAAAGTGAGTTGCAACATGCGACATGCTCAATCTGCGGAAGGCAATTGAGTTCAGGAATTCTAATTTACATGTCCATGTCCTCCGGCGCTCCATCCGCAAACTCACTCCGGAACAACTTGGGACCATAAGTGTTCTTTCTGGAAAGCAGATGGCCCTGGTAGATGATCGAACCACCAGGTAACCCAGGCAAACCGGGGGCCGCGTTTTGTTAAACAAGAATGGCAAACCAACGAAAGAGGACAGCTCAGTCTTGGCACCCCGTTCCTTTTCGACTCGCGACTCCCTTGGCCCCGCGAAATCGGATTTTTCTTGCGGTTCGAGCCACGCAGGAGGTGGCCCACCGTGACGTCGCTGGCCTTCGCCCCGAAGAGCCCCACCATCGAGGTGCCGTTCCTCCGGCTTTGCCGCGGATCTCCCGGGGTCCAAGCCCCGCAAATCTGGAGTGGGAACCATTTTTTGGGGGGGTCTGACCCCTCCCCAAAATGGGTGGGTGGTTGCCCTTCAAAGCCGCAAAAGGGGGGGGGTGAAAATGGGTGGGCTTTCCTTGTGGTTTCCCTTTCAAGCCGCAAAAGGGGGGGGTTCCCTCAAGGGAAACTCCAAGAGAAACCAATTTCAAGGGGTCTAAAAAACGCTCTGAAGCCCAGGTTCATTTGCTTCAGGATGCCGTCCACGTACTGGGCTGCTGGCTTGTCCAGCCTAGGCGTCTCGACTCCGGATGTGTGTGTGTGTGGTGAAAATGGGTATGGCTGCTGGGTTGCCCTTGGGGCCCAAATTGCTTCAATTGGCCCACCCTTTATTCAAAATGTGCTTCAATTGTTGGTTTGCCTTTGGACCTGCCAAAGAAGGTAACACCAAAAAACGCGGAAGATGCTTGTTTGTTGTTTAGACCCTTTGGTGCAACCAGCCATTCTTGAGGGGAACACCCCTGACGATTCATGGCCAAATGGGGAGGAAACACCCCGAAAAACCGGGGGTGGTGAAAAAAATGGTGCCGAAGGCCCGATCCCACTACGGCCCTTGGGCGATTCTGTTTTGGGGCTAGACCACACCTTTTGAACAACCTCTTTTGGTTCCAGCTCCTTGGCCGGCGTTGCAATGGAGACACACCAAGCCAACTTATTCATGATCTACCACCGCAACACTCAGAGCTGCAATGGCGATGAGATGTGAGGAAAGTCCTGGCCCCAAACTTAAGGGAGGTTGGCTCAAAATATTAGGCCCGGGCGGAATGCCAGCATGTAACGGAGTGGGAAGCAATCATGCAGACAAGCAACATTTGCCTGCGTTTCTGATTCCGTGAAACTTTACAACCCTTGGTATGCTAGCAAAACATGTTTTTTGGAGCCCCCTGACAAAATTGAACAGCCTCAAAAAAGCAAAAACCTAAAATCTTGCCAACAACAGTGAAGTAAACCAAAAGGAGAAAGACACACCTTCAGCCAATGGACCGAGTCTCCACGCGGGGTAACCTCTACGGATAATTTCGGATCGTTTGGTCCTCCCCGCCGCAAAAAATAGGCACCCGACGAAAAGACACGCTGAAACGGGTGTGACTTTTGAAATGGGTCCCGGACCTTTTGGTGTACATCACTGATTTGGGGATCCAAGTCCACCACTTTTCTGCTAAAAGTTTAACTTTTAGTGGGTTCAATGGAAACTACCACCAGACACTAAAAGGCTCAAAAGCTAAGGAACCGGATGGCTGGGGGAGCCACCAAGTTTTGAGGTGGTTCCCTATCAAAGTTCGCAGCCTTGGATTCGCAGTTGGCGGCACAGGGGCTCCACCAATCCTTCCGAAGCCAGCTTCATGACCAGCACCGCCTTGGCTCATTGAGACTCATGATCCCAAGGGCCCAGAGGTAGGGGCTGCGTCAGCTTCCCAGGGTGGTATTGCGGGTGGCTTCTTGTGGAAAAGTCCACTGGAAGGGCTTTGTAGGAGAACATACTGTGGCATCACAGAACCTGCAGCGTCAAGCGGTCACTTATTTTTGTTCAATTGGGACATCGACTACTTTTTCTGGAAGTGGCCTTCAAGACTGGTCGTTGTCACAATCGAGCAGTTTTCTGAGAAACGAACACTTTCTGTAAAAAACAGTGCGTTTCCTACCTGTGAAGCATTTTCGGGGTAGCTGAGCCTGCGGCTCTAGGCATCGCCTAGCTTTGTCGCAAATCCTGAATTTCGTGCCGTTAAGAAGTGGAGCCAGCACAGGGACAGGAATTGGAAACAAGAATTGGCCTTTGGTCTGACCATTTGCCGTTTTCTCGCAAAAGTGCCCAATGCCGCAAATCGGGCGCAAAAACCCGCAAAAACGGACGCAAAAACCCGCAAACGGACGCAAATCTCAAAAAGTTGTCAAATCTAGAATTACAGGATCACACAAAACCAGCTCTGTTGCCTCATCAGTTGGAACTCCAGGGTTCAAACCGGAAGTATTGTCCAGGAAGGGCAAACAGATCATCACCCGCATGGCAAGCCAGTTGCGGGCCGCCCATGCAGAACGGCAGCCTGCAAGGATAGACACAACCCTTTTCCATAGAACCGGTCATTTTCTTTCCAACTCGGCCCAACCGGCCCATATTTGTTCAGTCGGCCAGAAAAAGTGTGACAAACCACATCGAGCAAAAATATGTGTTCAAATGAAGGTGCAGGAAGTGAGCAGAATTCTTCATGCCTACAGCTCTTGGAAGCGTGAACCCAATGAATCTGAAGAAACTTCCTGGAAGACAATTCTCCTCACTAACCCAGAAACCTGCAGATCATGAGACAGATCGACCATGGAGTAATGTGCTCAAGGCCTTCAATGTGTGCATGCGGCGTACCTTTCGAAGACATTGAACTTGGACTTGACAACGGCAATGCGGCTCTGGATGCATCCGCTTGGTGGATTCACTAAGTTGCTCAGCGAAGGACTCCCATTGCGATATGCTCAGGCTTGACCCCAAGAATGCAAGCATCGAGTGGCAACAGCGTCATAGCTTGCGCCTTGCGCGGTGGAGGATTGGCACCAATGAATCCAAGCCGCCGTGTATGGCTTGGTGCCAGAACCAAAAGCAAAGGTGTCCTCTGACGTGACAGCCTCGGCGAAATCGCCAGGTTGCTGGAGCAATGGCTGTGTGTCAAATTGAACATATATGGGGACGCCCAATGTTGTTGGCATGCTTTTGGTTTCCCTTCAATCCAACCAAGAAGATTGCCCTCAACATGTCGGGTGGGAGCGTGCCTATCTCTGCCGTAACTGCTTAAATTCATCGGCCCGACATGAGGAATCACGTGGCTCCAGCTCCCTTTGCTCCACCCACGAACATCTATCTGGCCGTGTAGCAGCGCCCGAAATATACAGACTAATATACTGACTTTTGGTTCGGCCTTACTATGACCCTTGCGAAACCAGGTGGTAGAACCACCTACCACCAAAACGGCCAATGGGAATCCGTCTTGGGCGTCTATCTGAAAATTAATTGAGTTGGGTCTGGGCGGGCTTGTGGAAGCTTGTAACCCTTCGCGCCTCTGGGGAAAGGTTCTTCGGGCCTGAGGATTCTGAAGACCTTCCTGATCCTATTGTCTCTCAGCCGTCCTGTTGGACAGAAACCGGCGAAAACCCCAGGAAGCCGCATGCAGCATCCTACCCTCCTGTTTGGTGTCAAAAGGAACTGGGGTTCAAACCCCCAAACCACCACCATTTAAGGGATACCTGAGGTCATGGTCCTTGCAGGAATTCAATTTGGCCTTGATGCGGGGCAACTTCTTGAAAGCATACTTGCGTTTCTCTATCCGTTACCATCATTCGGGTGGAGGCAACATTTGAGGCAAATATCTGTTTGGAGGACCCCGTTTTGCACTCCACGTTGGTAAATTATCAGGCAAGCTGCCTTCTCAGACGCCCAGTGACCATGGGAAAAAAAGGACACCTTTTTGTGTTGGTTGCGTTTAAAGGGGAACCCGTAGCCAAAAAAAGGAAAAAAGGGCACCACTGGGCAACAGAGCCTTGCATACCTTGCAACTGGCATGCCTTGCAACTTTGCCCTTCCTCACGCAACCTACGGCCCCGTAAAGCAGTCTACGCCAAGAAGAAGAAGAAGAAAAAGAAGAAGACGAAGAAGAAGAACATAATAAAGCATACCACCAAAGAGCCATCCACCCGAGCAAGCAGCAAACGCAAGGATCCCAATTTGACCCCCCGTTCAAACATCACCCAGGAAGCTCAGTTCAATTATACGAACCTGAAAATTGGGCCCAAAGTAGCAGTCGGAAATTGTCCTGAAAAGCCTCTACACGGCCGTGGGACAAGAATAGGTACCTATGGAACCCGGGCAACTGGAACCAAGGACTAAAATCTGCGGTGCCCTGGTTTACTTTCACTCCATACCCCACATGGTAAGAGAAACCACTCCAAAGTGCCATGATTTTGAGGACCACTCGTACGGGTCGCCCAGGAATTTCCGTCTTTGAGCTTTCGCTTTTCACCCAAGGAATCGACTCCTGACAGCCAAGGCAGCGGCCCTGCCGGTGACTGGATCATGACCAGCTGACACTGCGAAGTCCTCTGGAAACTGGCAGTTCCGTGCTCGGAAAGTTGCCATGGGATGCCCTGGAACCTCTAAAATAAAACTGAAACCGCTAATGTTGACCCCGGATTAATAACCCCTGTCTATTTACATGGGGGGGTTCCTCTCCAAACGTGGCGAACCCCCACTAAAACCGAGGACACCCCCCTATTCATAAACAGGGGTTTATTAATCTGGGGTCAACATTAACCTGCAAGCTCCCAGGTGAGAGCGTTTTGCAGTGAACTGATTGTGGCGTCTTTTGCTGCTGTGTCAAGTGAAGTGAGCGCGGAGACCCCTGAACGGCAAGGCTCGTCTACAACCCCTCTGAACTTTCCGACCCTTTGCATTGTACCTACGGCTTGACGAAACGTGATTGTCTGCTCCGGACAAGTCAAGCAGGATGACTGCAATCCTCAAGGAATCTTTGTGAAGACCTTTCCCCACCAAGCTGGAAAACGTTTCGGATTTTTCTGGAGGGCCAACATTGCGGGCGACTCCTTGGTTTCTGTAGCACAAATCTCTCACATGGGTCTTTGCTTTTGAGTGCGCCCGCCCCGCTCTGCGACTTCAAGCAACGACTGAAACTCCATCTGCAGTGATCGCTATGATTTTCAGGGACCTCAGTTGAGGCATCCCAAAGCAAGGACAATAACATGAAATATTCCCAAGGTGATCTCCAGCGGGAGCTCATGAATCTCCGCCATCTTTGGTGCCTGCATGTTTATATAGGCTTGTTAGCCCAATTCAACCATCATGTTAAACCACCTACCACAACTGCAAATAGGGATGTTGGGCGCTGCTCACTTTTCCATGCTTGTAAGTTCTGCCCAACATTAAGTCTAAACGGCAAGAAGGGGTTCCCGAGAAAGAAAAAACACAGTGCAACATGTGTTGGGCTCTTAGTTGTTCACGGGTGAAGCTTCACTAACTGGCTCTGGCCGAATTCTGGGACCTTAACATGAGAACCCAACAAGTGAAAACACCAAGCGTGGGAACCCAACATAGGAACCCCACAAATCCAACGGCTGCGGCTTGCAGTCCTCCGAGTTTGATTTCCAAGCCAGCTGCATGGCATAGCCGTATTTCTGTGAGAGATCATCCACAAGGCCTGCCAAGGCTAAGGGTGGACACAAATAATCCTCTTCACCCAACGCATGTATTTGCGTGTGTGTGTGTGTGTGTCACCTCTGTCGCTTATGGCTACTTCCTCAACGCTATGGCCTTAGCATCATGACTGTTTTACCCCTGTTCCAAGTATTGACAAATTGAGGCCCGCCCAGCAGGGCGGAAAGCAAAGGGGGCCATCAATCCGCAAGGCAAGATTCTGAAGGAAACTTCTTAGGGATTCTCATGATAGAAGAGTTTTGAGGACCTTTGTCGGCAAGGTGAGGTTACGAAATTTCAGGGCTACTTATACACACATGTATGCATTACAAACACATATGCATATATATATATTATAAATTATATATATATATATATATACAGAGACAGTCTAGTGAATAGATATATGATATGCCCCCGTGAAGCAATCTTAAACATCACCCAGCCAAAAGCAAGCTCATTTGATAATGCTCCACATGGTGACACACCTCCCAACAAGGAAAACATACCTCTCTCAACGTCCCCTGTCAGGTGCCATGTCTGTGGGAGGGAGGGTACCCCGTCTCCCCAGACAACAACCCGCAAACAACTTTGCCCTCTCCCCAAATAACAGCCACCCCCATCCGAACCTTATCAAGAGCATTTGAGTGTGTGTGTGTGTATTTTTGTGAGGGTACCCAATTGTGGGTGGCTTTGAAGGAAATCCAAAGAAACAACCGAAGCCATTGTCCCAAACAATGACACAATACCTGCTGGACTCTCAAACTACCCTTAAAAAGTTGGTTGCCCCAAACGTATGTGGTGATTTTCTTTTTGTGTGGGTAGTTTGAGGGTCCTTCCCATTTCCCTTTGATCGACTAAAAATCGGAACGCCTTGAAGGGCCACCTGCAGCTGGCTGCCGGCAGCTCTGGCACAGCCTCAAAGACCCGGAAATTCTCCACCGGTTGCCCCGTCTCACTTTGAGAGCTTGACCAACACAACGGGAAGGCCCAAAACGGGAAAGCCCAAAACGGGGAATACACATGGACAAAACACAAATGAAACAACGGAGCTTCTTAAGCATCAATAAAAAATGACTTATGAGGCATCACTCAAAACTATTGCCATTCGCAAGGCAACTGCGAGGAAGGAAGAAAGAAGGAAGAAAGGAAGGAAGGCAGGAAGGCTGAAAGGCAGGAAGGACTGTCTGATGCCGTCGCTTGTGCTTGCTTGCCTTGAACAAAAGACAAGTAGGAAATCAGTTTGCAACGTCTGACCAATGGGTTTGTCGTTGGTTTGCTTTGTGGTTTTCGATATGTAAGAGGCTGCTCGTGGGACCCAGGGAACATGCGGGTTGTTATTTGCTTACGGTCGTGTAGCGATTTATTGGCCCATTCTCTCCTCAGGCGTTGGCCCTCGAAATTTCGCAGCCCTTTCGGAAGCCTTGAACTAACCCCTATCCCATCACCCCTTACGTGACGCGTGGGTGTCATGCATGTCCCATTCCTTCTGCAAATCACAAACAAAACATTATAGACATCAAACAAATACTCATTTTGCTGCAACGCACAGCAGAAAGACTGGACACCTCGTTTTCCAACAAACATATAAAGCTTCAATGGCAAACTTGTCGGGCATGGCTGAGGTTGCTTTGTTGGGGGGTGGGATTACTGCAGGCGGTTGGTTTAAGATTGTTTGGCTCAGGGTGGGTTTGAGGTGGGTTTGAGGTGGGTGTCAAACAGGTTTGGGGTGGGTTCAGGTGGCTTTAGGATGGGCTTAAGCTTGATTTAAGGTGGGTTTGGGGTTGGATTTGTCTCATGACTTGATTTGGTGTTCAAGAATGTGATCGAAAGATCAAAGCGCAATTAGGCACTTGTCACATCAACTAAGCCTTGCTGATACCTATCCCCCACCCCATCACCCCTTACGTGACGCGTGGGTGCCCTGCATGTCCCATTCCCCAGCGCGCCCAAAAAAAACATCCGAGCGGCAGCTCGCCAGCAGCGCGGCGGGAAAGAAGGTCCTCATGACCTGATGCAGCCCATGACTGACCACGCTCAGAGTTGTCTGAAGTTTGCAGGTGGATGTTTCAAGACGTTGGGAAATCACCCAGCAGAGCGGCCATAACCATTGGTTTTCACCACAGTCACTCACTTCCGATCCTTTGCAGGGAAATCACCATTCCAGGGTTTGAGGGTTTGTTAGGGTGGTGCAGGATTTTGTGCATCCACCGCATGGTCGTACCAAACGAACTAGAGTCCATGAACTTGGGGAGTGAGGTCAAGGGGGCCGGCAAAAAAAAGAAGTAAGGGGTTTCTGCGATGCACGAAAGCTGTTCAAGGTGATGCTTGGACTGGTCTGAACAACATTTATGTCGTAGTGAGTTTTCTTGGGGGCAATGGAGAAGGAGTGATTGGGTATGTGATATGTTGAACAAGACATCATGTCCAACATGATTGCCCTTCAAACACAACAAATACACCCAGGTTCCAATGGAGCCTGATTGTTAGTGAAATGGGTTTCAATAAAATCCTTTCACCGGCACTAACAACCTCAACTGCTGCAGGTTGTACATACCACATAGCACTGCCCATTCTTCCGACCGCAGAATCAGAGCCGCGCGAGGGCGGCAAGCAATCCCCACCTTCAACTCTGTTTCCCTCTTGGCGGGTTGGAGGCTAGGGGTGGTTTCCTCCCTTTCTGCGAGGGGTTCAAATCTCCAAGCCATCACTTGGTTTCACAAACGAAAGCAACCAAAAGAAGGCCCTGCTGGATGAAGCATGGGACAAAATCGCCCCCGGCCTTGCACATCGCCTGCATCCAACATGCAGCTCCTAAGGATCTGACAATTCCCTTTCTGAAGGGAAGCACAGCCACCATTCACCAGGTGTACCCAATACAGTTTCCTATGAGTTTCCCTTTCAAACTATTTTAAGAAGGGTACCCCCGACCCCACCGACCCCATCCCCCCCCCCCGTCCCCATCGCCTGCACCGATCGCAGTTTAACCGCGCCTGAGGCCCTGATAGAGATCTCGCAGAGGCTTGAGAGGAACGTGCGGCAGACAGAATTGCACAGAAACCATAAAGGAAACCCATACGAGACATCGGGGAAAACATAAAGAGAAGGGAAACCAGGTCAACATATGTTGAATGGCGCTTGCAGGCAAAAACAAAAACAACAACATAGCCCTTCTTTTTGGGATCCCCCAGGTCATGGATCAACCGGGCATAGCAGGGTCGCTAAAAAGAACTTCCGAAGATTTCAAGAGTCAAGCAGTCGTCTAACTCAGGTCAATGCATGACTCTTGCAGTGGACATGCCACTTCTGGTAAGAACCGTTGTTTCTTCTCAACCACCTCCAAACTGAAGTCAATTGGCCCCAGAGATGCCAGCGAGAGCATATATGATACTTCCCCCCAAAAAAGGCTCAAAGAAGCATACCTTTCTGGGGGACTTGCAGACGATAAGCAGCCAGCCACATCTTTTTCCTGTGTCCGGCCTGGTCAGGCCTATGATTGAGGATGCGAGTGCCCATCCAACTGCAGCAAATGGAACAGCCCAACGGGGCGACAAACATGGCGTTTCTTGTGGGGAGCAAGGGTCCACAAAAGAAGGCCCTGTGTTCCCCTACCATGTCTCCGGTCCACCCACTTTGGCAAAGCCGACGCAGAGTCACGGGCAGTCGCCTTTAAAAGGGCTAGAGTCACTAGAGCATTTACATTGGTAAAAAACTAGGGACAGGCGCAGATCGAACCTCGAGGTCCCAACTTGAAACCTCCATACCGTTTGGGCAACCTGCCAGCCAAATTCTGCTCGAAACGGAAGCCGTCCCAGCTGAAGCCTATCCAGAGGGCCATGACTCGCGGCCTCACGGGTTT
The DNA here is from genome assembly GCA_963377175.1 of Effrenium voratum. Taxonomy (NCBI): domain Eukaryota; class Dinophyceae; order Suessiales; family Symbiodiniaceae; genus Effrenium; species Effrenium voratum. Next base: position 236,720 of record CAUJNA010000281.1, read on the forward strand.
CGATCTGCTTCGATCCCTGCGGCAACGCAAGATGGCCCCAGGCTGGGCCAGGATCGAGGTTCAGTTGGACTCACGTCTCCCCACCGGGAAATTGACTCCAAGAAATTGACCTCCTCATGCAATGGCTGTGTTCAAGGGGTGGGCACAAGTGAACTTTGTCGAGAAAGCCCCCCCCTTTCAACAGAAAAGGGAGGAAAAATGGCAACGACCATTAAACTGGAGTTTCTTGTTCTTTTGGGCATGGAATGGACCGGTCCCTTCCCTTGAATACCCTTCGAACCTTCAGGGCTTTCAACTAGTTGGACCCCGCATTCCTGCAGAAAAGTTCATGCTGCCCATCTTGCGTATGCCTGAGCTGAGACACTGCGAGCCACCTGTGAGTGCTCGCCTTGTGTACAGTGGCAACCTCAGATTGATGGAGCCAAGGGCTCGACAACGCCCTATCAACCCAGGCTTAAGCCTGGGGGCGCCCCTGATCAGACATGTTCCCCTGAAGAAATTCATCGTTTCAAGTAATTTCTATGTCGGGAGAGAGGCCTAGGGCTCGCAGGGCGCAAGGCTCCTGGGGCTCCTCTAGACTCCCCCAAAAAATGATTGGGCTCCCTCGAAGGCACAAAGGGGACCCCTTACAAAGCAGACATGCCCATTTTAGCAATCTAACAAAAACACCAAAGCATCCAAAACTTTGAGAACCCTCAACATCTTCACTGGATAAATCCGAGGTTTCCACCAGGCACATCGAGCCGCGCGAGAAAAAAACACCGCGATCCGAACCGGTCACTTCGACTCGGCCGGCGCCAATCCAACGGAGTCGGCTTGGATGGCTTGGAAGAATGACAGGCCGAGGCGTCAACATGTGCGTGTGTGTGTCCCACATTCGCCTGGGACCCTTCTAAACGCTCATTTGGCTCGTGTGTCTAAACAACCTGGAAACAAAATCGTGGGGACCTGGCAACAAATGGGAACCCAAAACGAAACAGGTTGCAAGCGAAACGTGTCATTCTTCCAAGTAGACTCAGAGAACACATGTGGTCTGCGACTCGCAGCCGCGCAGCTTCTCGGGACCTTCGGCTTCGGGAGAGCGACCCACCCAGCGAGCCTTAGCCCCAAACCCACTAGCGAACTAGGCCCTTTGCGGGTTCCGCTGGCTGGGCCCGACGTTTAGCCATTGCGGCCGAGCATGAGCTCCAAGCCACTCCCGCATCGACCTGCCCTCATCAACAAACCGATCAAGGGTGGGGATTTGCCCACGTCTAGGTCCTCCCATCCACGAATTCCTCACATAGCAAGGGAGGTTCCCTAGTATCAAAGAGAACAAACCTCTGGGTTGACCAAACAGCTCTTCACAAAAAGAACCGCTTTGCTTCAAATCACCAACAAAGCCTCTCGCTGCCCCAAGGCTTGCAGCTGGGCAAGTCCAAAACACACACAGGTAAAACATCGAGCAATCGTGCCCAGTTCCTCAATACCTGCAATGTCGGCAGCGTCTTCCTATCTAAGACGGTTGCGGCTGAACTCCGCATCACTACCCAGAGCCTATATATATATATATATATAGGTATATAAATACACATAATATTAGCCCCCTATTTGACCATTAGATTCGGGCTACATGCCCATGTTTTTGTTGGGCCGGTAGCGGTTGGGCAGCTGGGCAGTGACAAATAATTTGGTCGGTTGTCAGAACGACTGGGGCACTAACCAACTTGTCTACGGATTCATGCTGGCACTTCACATGGGTTTGTCTCAACAATAGACCAAAAAAGGTGGTTGCCCTTTGCTTTCCTTGCAGAAGGCAAAGTGCACAAGCGTTACAAGTACCCTTAAGCGGACACCCATATGTTGTGGTTGTCTCCCTTGGCTTTCCCGCTATAGCCACCACGTACCGGATACCTAAAAATCAGTGGACACCCCGTGTATTCTCTGCACAGTGGCTACATAGTGGCTTATTTCATTCAAGGCCTGTGGGTCTTGGCTTCGGGGGTAGTGGAAGCCATCTGTGGATGGACAAACCCCTGCACCAGTCGGTGCAAGTTTGTCTATCCGGCTTCATCAGCCCCTACTAGCGCGACGCGGACCTTGTCCTAGTCGCCATTCATGCTGAGGCCACCGCCGAGTATGTTGGCCAACTCGTGAAACTCCTCGCGTACTCAAGGAATCCAATCCCCGCTTCTAGGGAGACACGGTCAAACCTGAAATGCTGTAAAACACGTTCAAGATACTTAAAAGCAAACAGCAAACACGCAACCGCGCAAACACTCCCACACACACACACACACACACACCCACAAGCAGGCAAACGCGCACACACGCACACACGCACGAACACACACCCACAAGCAAAGCAAGCATAACAAGCAAACGCACGAATTTACACACGCATAGGAAGCAAGCAAGCAAGCAAGCAAGCAAGCAAGCAAGCAAGCAATCAAGCAATCAAGCAAGCAAGCAAGCCAGCCAGCCAGCCAGTAAGCAAGCAAGCAAGCAAGCAAGCACACAAACACACAAACAAACAAACAAACAAACAAACAAACAAACAAACAAACAAACAAACAATCAAACAACAAATAAAACACAACAAACAAGAACAACACATTCAGCAATCATTTGTAAAACAGTAAAAATAAGACACACAAACACAACAAAACAGAACAACACATAGAGCGACAGCACCAAATAAAGCCAAAAGAAAGACATGAAGAAATCAAGACAGGCAAAATAAATAATCAACAGACATAAGCAAATAATCAATAAAGGCATAAACAACCAAATAACTCAATCACAAAATGCATAAACACAACACATGTAATGACATAACGCTAAGCAAGCAAATAACAAATCGACAAATCTGCAAACAGACAAATAAATGAATTAGTAAATAATGACAAAGATGCATAAGCAAGCAAGCAAGCAAGCAAGCAAGCAAGCAAGCAAACAAGCAAGCAGGCAAGCAAGCAAGCAAGCAAAAAATCAAGCAAGCAAGCAAGCAAGCGAGCGAGCAAGCAAACAAGCAGCAAGTAAGTAAGCGACCAAGCCAGCAAGCCAGCCAGCCAGCCAGCAAGCAAGCAATCAAGCAACCAAGCGATCACACAGATCAGCCAACAAGCAACCAACCAACCAACCAAGCAGACACCACACAAACCAATTCAGCAAACAAACAAAGCTCACACACACACACACACACACGCACCCACGCCCAGCACACACACACACAAAACACACACACACACACATGCGTGTGTTACAAGTTCACCCAATCGCTAAAACACCAGCCAGTATTGGCCCAAACATCAAGGGCATTTTCAAGTATGCTTGTATGACACCCAAACAAGCTTGTAAGGCAGTATGTACCCCTTAAGTGGTATATAACCTCCATACCGAACAACCCCCCCCCAAAAAATGTAGAAAAGGCTGATTCTAGGGGGTGGGGGGTAGATGGTTGCCTGTTCTGCTTTTTATTTCACATTTCAACACGTGTACCACCTTATTCGTTTTTTCAAGGCTGATTTTGGGGGCATGAAATAACGATATGGATGTGGTAACGAATTGATGATTTGGTCCCCTGTCTCGTTCCAGATTTCAACTTTTAGTCTTATTGATTGAAAGAGGATAGGACTTTCTGTGGTTTCACGGGTTGGCTTTTGGGCGGTTCTTCTGGATTGTCATTTAATGAAATGTTTATAGATTAAAAGTTCACTATAATTATAACATATAAGAATATAAATGATATAATTATGGTTTAGTTTTGAATTATACAGGTTCATCAACAATTAGCTTAAACCTTATGTTTTGTACTCCTCCAAAATTCATTCTACTTCTTTCATCATCAATACATCTGTATATTGTTTGATGTGCCTCCATCATTACTTCGGATATATTATCTATGGTTATATTATCTACAAAATCATCACTACGAAAATAAAAACTAAAAGTGTTAAAATGGTCGTCTTCATAATTGAAATGATGAAACCTTACAAACATATTTACCTCAACTATTATCACTGCTTCATAACCGTTATCGGTTTCAATGCCATCTAACAAACAATCTAAGTTTTCATTTTCATTAAAAACTATATCTTCGATGCTTTCAATGCTTAAAGGTATATTTCTTGAAATGTAAATACTTAATTATGTGTCTCTTGAAATCATCGCCATCTTCAACAGTATAGCGCTTTGTCTTTCTTTTCGTTTCAGTTCTTTTAAATTTATATCGCTGTTGTATTCTCTTTAATGTCTTAATATGATTATGTTTTAGTTTCAAATACTCAGGTCGCCCTAATTTATATGCAATGATACCTTTTAATATATCAACAGGTAAGTTAGTCCATTTCTCACTCATTGTCTCTTATTATATTATATTATTTTTTCTTTAAGTAGTTTTTAGCTGGGGGGTTTCAGGTTTCATTTGAATGCCTTGTTAGATTATACAACTTTGTTGTAATCATATTATAGTTATAGAATAATATGAATAAACCTATGTTCAGTGTTTCCAGTCTCCTATGTTGTTCCAAGAACTGCTTAAGATGTTTCTGATATTATACCAGATTAAGTTAACGTCATAATCTTTCATTGGTGCTCTGTGTTGTATTAAATAACGCAACACTGATATCAAAGTATAATAATTAAAATGCATTGTTGTCATTCCTCCTCTTTCGTTAATACTATTGCCATTATGTTTAACGAGTTCTTCTTTCATTATGTTTTCGTAAATCTCTTTTATCCATTGATGATTTTGTTCTCCATACTCGGCGAACATATCTAGATATATATCTTCCATTGTTTTATCGTTTTTAATTATTTCAATGACTTGTTTATATGATGGATAGGGATTATCTTTAATGAAACTCAATATTATCTTTCTATCCTGTTCCAGCTCTTTTTCTGTCACTCCTATCATTGGCATTTCACTTCTTAATATGATAAGTTAATATGTCTTTAAGTCTTTCTATTTTGGATGAGACATTCGTTTTTCATGTTGGTATTATGGAAAGTTGAACCCCGCCCTAGGAGTAAATCACATTGTCATTACAAATCCCAATTTTGAGGATTTCAACCCTTCAACCACAAGGATTTGAAATCACAAATCACAGGAATTGAAATCCCAAATCTCGGGATTTGAAATCCCGAATCCCGGGATTCGGGATTTCTCAGTTCCACTAATAATTCTACTAATTTCATACTAATAGAATTACTTAGATATGACTATTTTCATCTGATGGCATCAGTTTATCCATCAATCGTTGATGTCTTTGAGTTTTCAAATGTTGTGCGTTGTCTGCTCTTCTTATGACTAAACCACAGGAACAAATAATCCTTTGATTTTGTCTTTCCTCTATCTTCTCCTTGTTTTTGTTAAAGTATTCTTTGATATACTCTGTGCGATGTTCCTTATTGTTAATGGCGTGTTCTTTGCTTCTATGTTTAATATCTTCTTTGTGTGTTTTGTAGTATTCCTTGAACTTCTGCTTTAACTCTTGTCTATGTGACATGTAATATTTGTTGTCGGTGTCCTTCTTCTTTTCTTTTGTTTCGTGTCTATATTCCGCTTTTGTTCTACCTGCTAGGTTTGAATTACAAACCGTGTTTTCTCTGATGATTTCACCTTCTCTTCTATTAAGTTCTTCACGCGACACACACGGGAATTGCTCAATGAGTTCTATGTAAAACTTATCTACACCAAATTCACTCATTTTCAAATACAATGCTTTTGTCTTTTCACGACCTTTATTGACACGACAGTTATGTTCAAAAAACCTTTTGTGTAATGGTTGAATTGTGCTTCCTATATAGACTGTAGCATCAACAATATTTCTCACAGCATAAACTTTACCATTTTTATATTTATTTGTTGGTCGGTTTTCCTCCATATATACAACTAATGAATTTTAACCTTTAGTGCCCTTTAATCCTGTAGTGTCGCGAAGCTCACTAGGCTATTGCTTCACAATAGCGTAGTGTCCATACGGGATTGAATTGAAAGCATCAATATAAAACCTTTTATTTTCATAATTACTGAGTGATTGCTTGACTTGAGACATTGAATAAATCTGATGAGTACGACTTCTGATGAAGTTGTAGGAGATTTCGTGCTTTTTGTTGTGATGCAGTGCTTCATGATAGTTCTGATAGGTCAGTTCCTTCTTCACCTTGTGCTTGACTACACCTTTTGATTTCTTGTGTTCCTCATCCTCGCCGTGGATTGTGAAAGCATAGGATTTAGGTTTCAACCCGATGAATCTAGTAATGATTTTTCCGTTGACTTCATCTTTGTACATTCCTAAGACCTTCTTATTTGTTGTGTCATGGCATGGATGTTCAACAGGATAATCGCTAAAATCCATATGTTGCTTGATACCTTGAAAATCCTTGTAGACATCATCAGTGAAGGTTTGAATTACATAACTGTCAGTATCTGTATATATCAATTTGATATTTTCGTTGTATTTCTTTTTCAATACACCATAGTAAAACTCATACATATGTAATTTACTCAAATCTAAAATTGTCATTCCTAAGAATATAGGTTTATCAAGTTTCAAGACCGACTTTGTCTTTTCCACTCCTACCAGATTTTCATTTATGATAAATCTATTTTTGAATGTTGGATTATTCACACATTTTTCATACCTAACATCATTATCTACCAGTTCAAAATCCATATGTTTTCTCTTGTCTTCCATGGTTTTTCCATACACTGCGTTATTCATTAATTTAAACAAATCCTTCTCAAAGTCGCTCTTCGCTTCTTTCCTCTTGCCTGTGTTGAAGTCAATCCACGGTTTCAACCAAGCCCTCTGTTGAAATTTTATTATCCTATGAACCTTGGTGAGTTTCATACCCATTTTTAGATAATACTGTAAAGTCTTGATATGAACAACATATTTTTCTTTATCTTTCAAATTTAATATTAACTTGCTGGTTTTCTCATCCTTCGGTTCTTTGTTTCCATAGTAGATTTTGTAGATTTCCTTTTGATAGTCTGACAACATATTAGCATTGACATTCATTATTTCCGGTGCTAGTGGATAGTCCGAATGGTAGTCATGTAGTGTTTCTGGATAATCCAAATCAACTTCCATAATATAACCATACTCATCTTTTTCATCCCACTTTTCAATGTTAGGTGTTTTCTTCGTCCATTTGATGTTCTTTAAAGGCAATTTTTGAGACATCGCCAGACCATACAAATTGTTAGCATCTAAGTAATTGATATAACTTGACGGCTTGTTTTCATCGAAGGCTTCATCCATATACTTATTGTTTGCCTCAGCCAGTTTGTGACTGACCTGACACATGCCTCCTCTCATTCCCTGTTCAACCATCTCATACATTTCTTTATCATGCAACTGCTCAATTTCAACACCAGTTTTCAACAACATAGCTTCCCAAGCGAAGTTAGGAAGCGTATAATAATGAGCGGGGTCCAAACCGTAGTATTCCATACATAAGTCTCTAAAGTTTTCAAAAACATCAGTCAATAATAAAACGTCGGTTCTCAAATACAAATCGTGATATTGTCCTAATGTTCTAATACCGAAGTGTTTCCAAACCTTTTGTGCCCTCTCATAATCTTTGTCATTGACATGTTCCTCACTTAATTTACTGTAGAACGCTTCTTTTGGTGGTAAGTTTCTTTCAGTAAATCTGTCAAAACTATCAAAATAGTCATAAGGATAAATCCCCTTGTCAGTCAACAAGTCCAAATCTTCATCGGTTTTAACATATGGATTTCTAACACTGTATCTAAAATTGTTCTTCCAGTTCTCACGCCTTTTATCATCTTCATACTTACTCAACTTTACCAACTTATCCAACGAAGACGATAAGAAGCTAAAACTGTCCTTGAAACAAAGGTTTTTAAAACCAAAGGTTATGAACTTCTCGCTGTTCTGTGCGATGCAATCGATTTTAGCATTCTTGCTCAGTTCGTGTGCCTTGTTGATGATTAAGTGAGCGTCATAGTTTTTCAGGTTGTGAAGAAAGACTGGTATTTTGTAATATCTCATACTAAAAGCAAGATTACAATCATCATGAGCACAACCTCTATATTTACCAGTAAAATGGCAATGGTCTCTAACTTTTTTATCCCCTTCCTGAAAGCCCTTTCCACAAACGAAACACTTAGTAGCAGTGTCAAAATCTGTTTTATCGTCCTCAGTCATGATTATCTCTTTCACTTCCTTCATTTTCTTTATTACATCATCTCTGACTTCATTCATTTTCTCAACGAACTTATCCATACAATCTTCGCCTCTGTATAAATAGGGCTCACTGCTTCCAGTGATGGCATTGACTACATTAATCATAAAACCACAAGGGCGATGATTTTGATATGATGTGGTTGTCGCTTTTGTCGATTTGCTTTTAACATCAATGGGTACTGTTAGACATTCAAAGTCTGCATATATGACATAAGGCGCTTTCAGTTTCTTAAAATGATTCTTAAATTCAATCGTAGCTCCTACCTCTGGCATTTCTATTTGTTGTCCTTCAACCGCTAGACAACCCTGTTCTTCGTGTTGTTTTAATAACTCTTCTGACTTGAAACCGTGTGAGCATGTCCTACAGTGATACTTTGGTCTGCCTGTTTTGTTGGTTTGGCTACCCATCAATTTGTTATAGTTCTTGATGTAGACATAGTGTGAGTTACCATTTTCTCCAGTCAGCTTTATTAAATCAATCTTTTGCTGTGCTTGGGAGTTGTTGCTTCTTTTGTATAATAAAATTGTTTTACTATTGGTATCAGGATTGATGTAATAAACATTGACCGATATGTGCTTGTTCTGTTCTTCAAATTGTTCAATCTCATCATTGCCTACAGGAAAGTTTATATTGTCCCACTTGATGAAACTATCATTAACATATTTTTTATAATGATACATATCACAGGGATGGTCTTTTTTGTATATCTCATAAAAACCACATTGAACAGAATATTTGAAACACAACTCATCATTGTTTTTAATATTGATACAAGCCTTTTTGTTTGCCACCCAGTCGGGCAATGGAATATAAGAAGAGCCACGGGTAGGATTGTATCTGTCATAACTTATCACCAGACTTTGAACTTGAAGAAGAACCAAGCCCGATTGAGTTAATTCGGCTATCTCAATTTGAACCTCTATGTCGTGGGCTATGTTGTTTAAAACACTGTTTATCTCTTCTGGGTTATGGACATTGTATCTCCTGCTTCTCAGCCTTCGTCGTATCTCTTCGTTGTCAGTGTTCTTTAACGCCAAATCCACTTCAACAATGATTTTCATATTCGGGTTTCTGTTGAGAAATTCTACCATTCGTTGCTTCTGATATTTTAAGTATGATAAGCCTTTCAACCCTTTCAATCTTATATCACTAACTGAATATGTGTTGGCGTAACCTTTGAAGGCTTGCTGTTCATCTGTGATTTTGGATTTGAAACGCTTGACATAATCCTGCAAGGGTCTTCCTCGTGTTAGTTTGATGAAGCTAGCCCCTTTCATTAGAAGACTATGTTTTCTGTAACCATCGCTTCTCGCCACTTCCTTTAGTCTGGTATTCAACACCTTCGAAGTGGGTTTGTTCTTACTGTATCTGTAGGTCTTGTCTCCTATTTTGAGTTTTTGTGTTTGTTTCCCTTCTTTTTGTATTAGCTCACCTTGTTGACTTTTTATAATGAAATCTATGATTTTTTCTTCTGACACTGACACCATATATCTATACTCTATATTATATATACTAAATATTTCTTTAAGTAGTTTTGGGTAGGGGTTGCCTGTTGGAGAAACTGGGCTCTGGGTTGAAACTCAACGCATTAATCTTATTAATGAGTTTTAATAAGATTAATGATTTATCCCTTCATACAGGGGGTTTTTGTTTTTATTGCATACATTGCTTTTCTTGTGTTTGGATAGGTTGGACTTGCTTGATATCGTCCTTCCGCAGTCCTCGCAGGTGTAAGGCTGTTTTAGGTTTTTGTTGTAGTAGTTCTGGTGGTAGGTCTTCTGGTCGTCCTTCCATCTCATTAGTTGGTCGTCGCTCTCGCTAACCTTCTCGCTCATCCTCTGTAAGACTAAGTCGTTTTCCGCTTTCATAAGTTCAACCATTACATCAAATTCGTCATTCGTTATTCTCTGTTTTCTATTGCCATTAATGAAAATTCCTGTCATTTTTACTATATTATCACGTTTTCTCTTTAAGTAGTTTTTATTTTTTCTTCTTGCCTCGGCTACTTTTTGTATTTGTGCTTTCTGGGCTTCTGCTCCTGCTTCTTGTTTCCATTTGTTCCCTCGTCCATTCACTACCTCGTGCTATTTCTTGGGGTGAGTTGCTCCTGCTTCTTGTTTCTAATTGTCTTCTGTTCATTTGATTACCTCTTGCTCTTTCTTCTGGTGAGTGGCTTCTGCTTCTCGCTTCTACCTGTCGTCTTGACCAGAAAGAAGCCCTCGGTTGTTCTTCTTCTTGTTCTCGCGATTGTTCTGATGAAGTTGATGACTTCTTATCTCTTTGGAATAATTCAAACACACTCTTATCTTCTCCACCTAAGAATAAGTTTCTTAATGACCTTATTTCTCGACTTTCCTCTTTCTTCTCTTCCTCTTTCTCGGTTGATGCTGACGATGATGATGTTAAATGAAGACTTTGTAAATCTTCCTGCTTTTCGTCTTTTGGTTCGTCTTTTGGTTCGTCTTCTGTTTCATCTTCTGACTTTCTATTTTCCTCACTCTTGTCTGTAATTACATCACTGAATTTTTCATCATCTAACTCCTTTGCTACATATCGCGTTGTTTGTGTGTCTGCCTCATTGTTTTCATACAACTGTGATGTTGGCGGTATTTCATCAAACATTTCTGGTGTCAATTCATGTAATAAAACTTGTTTATCAGTTTGAACCCTAGCATTCAACCGTAGTCTCCTGTCGTAGTTTGAAAGGTCAAAATCGTCAAAGTCTATATCGTTAATTGATGTGTCAAATGTCCGTCTTTCGGGGATGATTTCAATTTTCAATCTGTGTGTCATCGCTTCTTTCAGCATTTCATCAAAAGTTTTCCTTCTTCTTAATCCATAATATTTATCAGTCATATTTAAATATTATAGATTTTTTTTATTGTTGAGTTGATGAACTTGGTTTCTGTTTGAAGTACTTGTTATAAACGTTGTCCTTGTAATATGTTTCTAACTGAGTACGAATTCCTTTTCTTTCTGTTGTGCTTGCATTGTTATATTCATCTAATAATTCTTTGAACTCATCGTATTTATCAGCATTTATTACATTGAATTGATGTAGTTTTGAAAGTATATTATCCATCATAGTTCCCGGATTTTTCGAAAGATACACCGGCCACATCCACTTTATGGTTTCTAAATAGTTTTTGAAAATTTGTTCATCATCCACTTCTTCGTTTTCTACATTTTGTAATTCCATCTCGTTCGCTTTTTCGTGCATTTCCATTATTTCAGTATCAGAAATTGTTGTTTGTTTATCATCATCATCATTGTCTTTACCCTTTTTCGCTGTTGCTGTTTCCTCTATGGGTTCTAAAGGTGGCAGTTCGTCATCTGATGTCATTGAATGAACTACTACCCCTTCAGGTATTGAACTTGACGATGCTTTATTCAAATCTTCGTGTATGCTTGGACTGAGTTTTTCCCTTTTCTTCTCTGACTTGTCTATCTTGTTCTTCAAATGATGCTTGTATATCATTTTCATACTCTTCATATTCTGTCAGTGGACTGTCTGGTGTGGAGAAAGCGGACTTTGAAGAAGACCGGCTGGTTATTCTAGAAGACGATGCTGTTGTCTCTGCTTTTCTTAATTCCTCCTTTCTTTTCATCGTTTCCTGATTTAACAATCCTAAGCTGTCCTTGTTGTCCCACTGACTTCCATATTGGTTTAATCTGTATCTCGTCGCCTTTCTATCTATTACATCTTCAATCGATGGTCTATTCTCATCTTCTACTAATGTTTCTTTTAACAATTCATCATAAGAAGGTCTTAAGTGTAGCTGTGATTTTAATGAACCTATGGCATGTGGTTTGGTTGTATTCAGTCTATTTATTGATTTAATCATATTATATTAATTAATTTAGAAAATAAATTAATCCGAAATATTCTTAATCATTTCTTCTAAATGTTTCTTTCTTGCTGTGAGTTGTTCTGTTGTCTGTATTCCATCTGGTGAGCGAGTGTTGTCCAACTCTCGTCTTATCTTGTCTAACTCCTTTCTATAACTTTCGGTTCTGTTGCTTTCAGCTAAATCATTTCTATACTTTATTAGTGCTCCTTGTGATTGTTTCGCTTCTATTGTTTCTTTTAATTGTTTAAAATAATTCTTTCTTGAAGCAGCGCCCCACAAATCATTTGAATCGTAGTAACGTTCTACTTGTGGAGCCCTTTTAAATTCGACATTTCTATGACTTCTCATAAGCATAATTGTTATATATAATAATTAGATTATTATTTAAAACATTGATAAAGTTAATTTATTTATTTTATCTGATTTATCTTGTTTTTTCTTTTGTTTCAGTTCTTCATAATGTTGGGTTAATAGTTCTGTCGCTGTGGGTTTCTTAATGGTTTCTTTAATAACTTCTTGTTTAATCTCATTCTTAATTTCTTCTTTTACTTCTGGTTGAATTTTTCTAATATTCTTTTGTGGATTAACTGGTAATAATTCAGTAGGTGCCCCTTTACAATTTTTAGGATGTGAGTGTCTCAAACTTTTCAATGTCATCTTTTTAGAGCATTGTTCACATTCTACTAATTCAACTTCTTTTTTAGTTCTTGGTAATGCTTTTGCTTTTGGTAATGCTTTTGCTTTTGGTTCAGGATTGACTTCTTCTGGTTTAACTTCTTCTGGCGTTGGTTCATTAACTGTTTCATTTTGTTCAACAACTTCATTATTAACAGGTGATTCTCCTTCTGTTTTAGTTTCATTATTAACATCTACTACCTCAATACTTGACATATAATATATTCTATATATTTTCTATATGGAAAAATTAAAGAATATATTTAAATAATATCACTTTTAACAAACAATAATGAAAATGAACAATTCACTCCATTTAAATTAATTTCATTTCCTAATGAATTACTAATCCAAAAATCTAATTGTTTAAAGCTTCTATTTGATACATCCAAGTAATCAAGAGGGTTTAATTCATTATCAAAGACAATTCCCGCGTGTGGTGCTGTGACTGGTACTTTCTTAACAACTGTGCTATCACCGTCCTTAAATTTACTTGATTATAATTAGACAATTGAGAAGAATGAATATAAATATTTCTAATGGGTTGGAGATTAACGAAACCAGAAACATAAGGATTATTATATTGATAAACTGCTATTTGATAATTTCCCAAAACTTCATTAACAGATTGCAAGTTATTAGCATTAAAACTTCCATTCCATATATAATCTGTATATGTTAGTTTCATTTGTTCATCAGTTAATACAGCGAACTTTCTATCGGCATAGTTTGAATAAATTGTTATTTTATTAGTTTTTACACTATAAAAATTTCATAAGTATTTGAGAAATTAGTATTATCTACAACACCATTTATTTTTGCCTTTAATTCTGTCGCTAGTTCTGTGCCAGTATATACTCCTTCGTCCAATTGTAACGCTAAATAATGGACATTTGTGTTATCTTCATCTGGAACTAGTGGAGAAGAATAAAAGTATAATATATTATTTAATCCTGACTGAATTGAATACCACGAGTTAGGTAATGTTACTTCGTGAATGTAGCAATGAACTCCGTTGTCTGTTTGTAATGTTTCCGGCAATTCAACTCTAAAATTTGATGATGAACCGCTAATTCTATGAGCACTGTCAATATAGACCTTCTTGTATGTCAACATAATATATTTTTAATTAGAAAATAAATTTTCTAATTAAAAATTATTCTGTTGCTTAGGACTTCGTCGTAAGTCAACTTTTCTATATGAAAAGTTGCTTAGAGCAAAGCTGTAAGTCAGCATTATTAATTAATTGAGAAATTAATTTATAACTTTAATTATATGATTAATAATAAAAAGTTAATTTATGAAATGAAGCATGGTAAAATTAAACATTATCAACCTTATAAGAAAACAATTAAAATAACTGATGTTATGAAACAAACTGACAAAATCTTAAATAGTTATTATCCTAATTCAAATTTAACTGATGCACAAGGGTTAAGTAGAGCATATGGCAATGGTAATGGTTTTTATATTGATGGTGATAAAATGTATATAAGCGGAACATTTGGAAAAGGAACGTTTGGAGGTGCTGTTAATGACATTCTGGCGGATGTAGGACTTCCCTTTAAAATGACAAAATATTCACAACGATATAAAGACACATCAACAGCATTGGATGAAAACAATGAAGTTAAACATCTTATAACACATAGTCTCGGTTCAAGTGTAGGGGCACAAATAACAAAAGATTATCCTGAAAGAGAATTAACTTTAACCACTTACGGTGCGCCGTTTATATCACATAGGTCTAAAATTACCGATGATTACATTAATTTTAGAAGTATCTTAGACCCTGTCAGTATTGCTGATCGTGGCGCTATAACTGTTTATACTGGTTCATTAAATCCATTTACTAACCACGATTACATAACTGGATACGGAGACCAAGGCAAAGATGTTTCAAGAAGTGTTGAACCTGTAAGTGCGATAATGTAGTTAAATAAGTACTTAAATATATAAATGTATATATAAATTATATATGTATAATCAGTTAAAAGAAAACTTGACAGAAAGTGAAACAACATATAAGCCATTGACAATTGAAAAAAGATTAATGGATTTATATAGAGATAATAAACGAACATATGTAAAATGCCAATGCGGATGTTATATATTTAGAGGTTTTGAATATTCCAACTGTTATAATTTTATCTTGTTTAAAGCAAAAGTCGCAAATAATAAGTTCTTGTTATTAAATGACAACAACAGATGTAATCACACTCAATCAGACATTGACAATATAGTAAAAAGACAAAACATAAATTTATTATCATAATAATATTAATGATACATCATAAGAAATATGACAATGAAACAACGGATGATATGATTAAGAATGAAAATAAAAAGTATAAGAAAAGTTCATATGAAGAAATTAGAGAATTAGTCTTGGAGAAAGAAAAAGGTAATACTCCAGTTGAAGATAAGATTAAGAAAAAGAAAATGAAAATATTCAAAAATAATAATTCTAATCAAAAGGATCACACTAAATTATTTAATTTAGTTTAAATTATTTCTAAATTAGATTATTATATATAGTAATGGAAACTTTTAGTGCTGAAGATATTCTAATTGACAACCTCTCATTTAAATTAAATAAAGGTGCAAGTTATATCAACGACCGTCGTTCTGTCTCGTTTTTTCCTTCTGGGAGTAATATCTACACTCCTTCATCAGGCCAGCGTGTGTTGAAAATAGCGTTAAATGCTGAAGATAATAGTTGGTTAGACCCACAGAGTGTAATGGTTTATTTCACTGTTGAAAACACTGACACGACAGACAATAAACGCTTGCGTCCTCTGTCTCCTGCTTATTCCTTTTTTAGAAGAGTAAGACTAATTGCTGGTAATCAACTTGTTGAAGACATTGATTACTACAACCGAAATCATCATATGATGAGTTGTTGATGTCAAAAGGAGCAAGAGACAATGAAGACGCCCAGAGTTTTGGTTATAGATATGATGATGATTTAAACACACGTCGTGCAGTTCCTGCATCGGGTCATATTGGTCCTGCATATGACGCTTACACAATTCCCGGTTTTAGAAGAAAAATGGTTGTCGGATTTAAACCGATGCTTGGTTTATTCAATCAATTTAAGTATATCCCGTTAAAAGCGTGTCCTCTTGTTTTAGAACTTGAATTAGTTTCAAATTTTAGTGATTGTGTTGTTACAGTTGGTGGTACGAGGTTTCCAGAAAGTGGCAATGCAGACTCAAGCCTTCATACAAATGAGCAGTTCTCAATTAGTAACGCATTCCTTCAAACTGATTTGGTAAGCTTGGACAACGACCTCCATAATAAATATGTTGCTCACCTCCTCGATTCAAAAGAATTACCTATTACGTATAATACTTATATTTGTCAATCTAATCAAGTTCCCGATGGTTCGTCGTCAATTAACACTACTGTTGTTCGTTCAGTGTCTAAACTCGTTGCCGCGTTCATCAGTTTCAACAAAAGTGGAGTAGGCGATACTCACGTTATGAAAGAATACAACAATTTCTATCATCCTATGTATAATTTGAATTATCAAGACAGTGGATACTACAATGCCGACCTTGATTTAGAATTTCAACTTCAATTAGGTTCAAAACTATATCCTGAGTATCCTTGTCGTTCATTAACACAAGCATTCTATTATTTACGAAAAGCATTAAATTTACCATTGTTCCATCAACACCATTTATCAATTGAATATTCTGCTTATCGTGTTGATAAGTTTATCTTTGCTATGAATTTCGAAAAGGTGCCGGATTCTTCATATTCTGGAATTAACACTAAAGCCGGACAACAGCTTCTAATTCGTGTGAAACCTATTGGAAATATGGCAACAGCAAATATGCCTGACACGATTTACATAACATTAGTATCAGAACAAATATTATCCATTAGAGACGCCGGAGTGCAGATACTCGATTAAAAATAAGTAAAAATGATAATATTAAAAATAAATAAATATTATCATTTTCTACTATTAATATATAATGCCTTCAATAAATTTAACAAACTTTGAGAATGTTGTAGCGCACACAATTAGCGAAATCAATTCTACAAGCGGGGTGACAAACATTAGAAACATATATGCTAATCAATCAGATATAATTGATTTACTCAACAACAAAGCAGACCAAGTAGACACTTACACAAAGGAGCAGATAAATGCTAATTTTTATGATATAACTCAATCATACAATAAGACAGAAGTTAATGTATTATCAAACAATATTAGTTCAAATACATTTTTAATAGGTAATCTGACAATAACTTCCAATACAAATTTTAATAATATTTCATCAAATACAAATTT
This sequence comes from Effrenium voratum, assembly GCA_963377175.1. Taxonomy (NCBI): domain Eukaryota; class Dinophyceae; order Suessiales; family Symbiodiniaceae; genus Effrenium; species Effrenium voratum. The sequence goes on from CAUJNA010000281.1 coordinate 253,757, forward strand.
AATCAATAATTTAAATTCTACTATGACAACTAATTTTAATAACATTAGTTCTAATTCTAACTTAATTAATACAAATTTCAATAATATTTCATTAAATACACATTTAATAAATAATTTAAATTCAACTATAACAACTAATTTTAATAATATTAGTTCTAATTCTAATTTAATAACAGAATTAAATAGTACAGTAAATTCACATATTTCAGTTATATCAGATTTACTGAATAATGGAGGTTCATTTAATGAATCAGATTATTATAATAAAATAACAACTAATAATTTATTATCAGAAAAATTAAATACATCAATATTAAATAATACATTAATACATAATATAACAACAACATCGACTTTCAAAATAGCAAATTTTGGAAATTATAATAATTTTTATGAAATGTATAATAATTATTTTGATAGTTATGTTTATGGAAATTTAAGTGGAGCAACTATGTTTTTAAATCAAAGAGGTTTTGGAGATGTAGAAATTAATAATTCTTCAACTTTTCAAAATGATAAAATATTATTAAATCATAATACTACAATATTAAGTAATTTACAAGTATCTGGTTTATTTTCGTGTTCATCTATTTTAGATATAGCAGGTTCTGATGCTCGTTATGTTTTACAATCAGATGGATTAAGTGGATTAATAACAGGAAATACAAATACAATTAATTCAATAATTACTAGTAATAATTCACAGGATACATCATTAGGACAAAAGTTAGATAAAATAGATACTAACGCTCAATCAGTAGCAGGTGCTATTAATTTTAGTGATAATACAACTTTACACAGTAATTTAAATATGTTGACTACTGGTTCTATAATATGTAATAAGTTTAGTACTACACCTCGCCTAATTTAGGATTGCAAATGACATTTCAAATGTTCAATCGTGAATTTAATATTAACAGAGATGGTAGAATGTGGATGAGTAGCGCAGGAGGTCAATGGGAAACTCAAATAGGAGATGCTAATGTTGGACGTGTGTGGGTTAAGGATAGATTCGGTTTAGGTGCTGTCGGTGTTAATGGTTATGTTTTAAACTGTGCTGGACAAGCAAGATTTACTGATGCAGTTCAATTTATGGGAACTGACAAAGCAATAAGTTTTAACAATGGTTCATATTTGAATTTTAATAATAATGGTTCAATACGAAGATATACTCCTGATGCTATAGAAGGTTTATATATGTCTCATAATGATTTTGTTGCTCTTTCTGTTGGCGATGTTACAAATGCTTCTAATCAATATATGATGTGTGATGGATTAGTGAATAAAACTATTTTTAGTAAGCCTATAGATGTGTTAGGAAATATTTATACGAATGCTGCTGTTAATTGTGATAATGTTAATATTGATACTGATGGTAAATTAACAATTGATACAAATTGTGAATTATATAGATATGTTAGTGCTTTTTCATCTTTTGATATGAGGAATAGTGATGCTAATTCTTCAATTAGATTTATTTGTGGAGACCCTGCTGTTCAATCTAATATAGTTGGAGCAGTTAATATTTCTACTGGATGGACTTTTAACACTGATACTGTTGATGTTATGGGCAATTTATTTGCTGATGATATTTATGTTAAAACTAATGGAGCATTGAGAAGCAATCATTTAGCACCTAACGGAGGAACATTAATAACTGTTGATACTAATATGGCAATACAAAATGCATATTTAGCAACTAATACCATTCAATCATTTGATTTAACAACGGTTTCATTTTTGAATAATATTTCAATGACTACTGGAACTGATATTAAAATGGGAACAAGTGAAATATCAACTTATTACGATGGAACTAATTTGTCAACAATTGATGTTAAATTTAATACAACCAATACAGCATTCAGAGTAATTGATAATGCAACTGTATTTTCAACATTATTATCTATTGATAAAACTTTCGGAACAACAGTAAATACTGGAAGTTTTACAAATAATGCTCCATCGACTTTTAATGAAAATGTAACAGTTGCAGGAACGAAAAAAATGTTGTGTAATTTAATTGAACCATCAACAGGAACTAATATAGATTTAACAGCAACAACAGTAACCATCAACGGAACGTTTGTGGATTCATCTGATTCAAGATTGAAATATGATATAGACAATATCAAATCTAATTGTATGAATGTTATTAAGAAATTTAAGCCAAAGAAGTTTAAGAGACACGATAGAAATGATAACGGTAAAACTCATATAGGATATATCGCAGATGAAGTATTAAAAGCAATTCCTAAAGAGTTTGAAAATATTGTATGCAAAGACAGAGAGTATTTAGGATTGAATTATTTAGTTTTACCCGTGTTAGTTCATAAAGCAGTATTAGAATTAAATGATAAAGTAGATAAACTTGAAAAAGAAATTAAGGAATTTAAAAAAGAAAAATCTAAATAATAATATATAATGGGTAATTCAAATAGTAATGTTGAAACTTCAAGTATTGACAAAATCAATGATATTGATGAAGAACAATTAGATTTAAGTAATATTGATAAATTACAGTTAAAAGCAATTAAGCAAATGAGTGAAAGAATGTGTAAATTTGAAAAAGAAAAATCTGATAAATTAATATATAGATTACCGGTTCAAATTTGTAGTTATTCATTATTTTGAATTAATAACATTAAGCCATAATCTTAATGCTATTAATTTTAAAGATAAAAATAAAAATAAAAATCATCATTAATACGTTGTCCACCATCATTGATAACTTTGATAGTTATTTTTTTTATTTGTACTGAAATAAGATCAACCGGACCACTTCTTCCATACACTAATTTAATTTTATGAAGATCTTTGTTAAGAAAATAATAAATATCAAATAAATTAATTGATATTAAAGTTCGATTACAAACATGATTCAAATGAGTAAGCGAGCTATAGATAGCAAGTGCATCATATTCAATAAATAATTTAAGTGGTTTATATTTTTTATGTAATTTATCTAACTCACTTAAATTAAAAACATATGATAATCCATTATTAATATTGATATTATCAATTTCAAAATAATGTATGTTATTTAATGTGTAAGACTTATAAACTGGTTTATATTTATTAATATAATTTTTAACAATATTACTATTTTTTATTTTTAATAATTTAACATCACCTAAACTATAAGATAATACAAGGTTTTTAATTTCTATTGGTAAATCATAAAATATCATAATATATTTGAATATTTATTTTATTTTAAATGATTTTTTCAAATCTAACATATTTAGTTATTTTTTAATCATCTGGCACTCTTGTTGAATCACCATCACTATAATTATCACTATCACTATCAGTATCATTTTCTATACGAATATGTTCTTCTAGTTCTTTCCTCATTCTTTCTGCTTTCTTAAAAGTAATATGACAATCACTTTCAATATGGTTAGCAGCATCCTTCATTAAAAAAGTTTCACCACATTCACACTCTACTAATTGTTGTAGTCTTTGCTTTCGATATTCCTGAATCTGTTTTGGTATATCGTCACCGAAAAACCTTACTGGTTCTTCATATATTCTTTCTTGAACCATTTTTAACATTCTATAATATATAATAGATTTATTTTATTTTAAACGCTTTCTCAAATCTAACATAAAACATATTATTAACATCTTTGGAATTCATATTAACATAAAAGAAGGAGTAGGGCTTATCATCTACCGCTTTATGATACATATTTAACAGTTGCTCTTTATCAACGATGGCGGAGTTTTCCTCAATGAATGACATTAACTCTGATACATTCTTTAACTTAAAGATATACAACGAACTAGAATTCAACCTAATGATTGGTGCTAGGACACGATATTTTTGAACGCTTAAGCAAAAACTAATGGCGTCGTGTCTGCCTCTCGTTGCCAGTCCATGTAATAACTTGCTGTATCTAACAAATTTAGGGTCGTCTGCAAAATCATCAACAATGATTAAAATTGAATGTAGTTTCTTCATCTTCTGTTCTTTCATATAATGAATTATCTTTCTTTGTGTGTTAATTATTTCTTCCAGTTCTTCAGGTTGGTAGGTGTCATAATATAACTTTTCTTTTTCATCATCAACCTTCATATTATCTTTTTGATATTTCTTGACTTCAACGAAGGTAGGGTCATTATGAACAGACGGGCTAAAAATGAATATACGAGCGAAGCAGTCCCTATAAACATTTAGGATAAGGTTTTGGATTAAAACTGTTTTGCCACCCGTTGATGAAGCAACAACAATTGAGCGAAAAGGTAGTTTTGGCACATGTTCATATTTGGATTGTTTGAATTCATAATCAGTTATGTTTATTGGTTTTATAATGGGAACTTCAGGCATAAAATAATAATATTAAAAATATTTAGAAAATAAATTAATATTATTTATTGTATGAAAGCATTGCTATGATATGAATGGTGTCTATCGTAGTAGAACAGGCTCTTTCATCAACTTCAGTCAATAAGTATTGAAGATAATTAGTTTTGTGTCTTGCTCGCGTATGCAATGAAAACCCCAAGTGCTGTGCCCCACCAATATTCTATTATGCATGAAAATAATAAGATTAAAAAACTATTTTATCTTATTATTTATATGACTATTATCCATTGCAGTTGTGGTAAAACTTATGATGACAAATATTTATTTAAACATCTAAATTCAATATATCATCAGAAATTTGTAGAATATAGATGGAATAAAGACGATACAATGAAAAAACTTTACAAGAAAAGAAAGACAGAAATGAAAAATAATTTATCTTATTATTTAATATGAAAAGGAGTTATACAGATTATATTAATATAATAAATGAAATGGAGAATATAGAACGGGTTGTCATAACTGATAATAGATGTAAAAAAATATGTTATTTTATTTTAGAATTAATTAAGTTTTTGATACAATATATTAAAAATATAAATATTAATATAAATGTCAAAAAAGAAAAACAAAAATAATAAGACAGGTTTAAGTGTTTCATCAACTGATGAAGAAATTGTTAAAGAAGCATCAGTCACTGAGTTTGCTTGTCCTATGTGTAAAAAGATGTTAGAACTTAGAAATGAATTAGAAATAAAAAATAAGGGTAATTGCAAATGCAGTTGTGTACCAATAGGGTTCAAAATATCTAAAAATGATAAGAAAATGAACATTGATAAAACTAAAGACGGCATCAACTTAGAAACAGATGCTCATAATATTTGCATCAAATTTGGAAATGAAGCTACAACGTCAGATAATGTTGATAACGAAACACAGGAAACTATTAAACAAATGATGAAAAATTAGTATTTAAAGACTAGAATTAACATAATTTAAACATTTAGTTTTAAAAGTAAAGTTGAATAATATAGTATATGGTTGAATTTTCAAGTTTAACACATTTACATTTTGGAGCACTTGAATTAGACAAGCAAATTGGAGACAATAATTATAATGGTGTTAGTTATTATACTTGTAAGTGTGGATGTAAAATAGTCTTAACTCGTACTCAAACTAAAAAATATAACTGTTTATTACTTAGTGTTGGTCTTAGCTATGAATATTTATATCTGGACAAAGCGTTAGTATGTGGACATACTCAAAAAGATTTAGATAACATTGTTAGAGTTATGGTAGAAGGCGAAGAATTTAAACATTTAAGAAACAGAGACCTTCGAAATTAAAATATTTAGTTTTAAAACTTTAGTTTTATAATATAGTATATATGGAAGGTGTGGATAAACTATTTTTGAAAATTGATGAAATAATGGAACAAAATAAACGCATTTATCAACTGTTAGAAAGTATGAAGAAACCAGCTTACAATAATACTAATAATTACCAACCAAAAGAAGTTGATAGAGAGAGCACTGAATACAAGAATAAACGAAATGTATATATTAAAAAACTTAATGAAAAAGTTATTAAAGAACCTAAACAATCAAGTCTGGATTTCTACCAAGTCAAGTATATTGAAGATACCAAGAAATATGTTTAATCATTAACTAACAAAATTTCGTGTCTCAGAAGTGGTTTGTTTATTCCTGCTACTCTGTAAGTTTTATTACCCATAATATCATATTCAATTTTATCAACATTGAATATCTTATTAGACCATTTAGAGTTATACTCTTTTCTGTCGGTGTAATTGCCCCTTTTCTTTTGAAACACTTTTATCTTATCGTTCTCCTGTATTCTGGGATACTTTCTTTTGTTCTTTTCTCGTAGTTTCAGATTGACCTTTACATTTATTTCATTGTCGTCCTTGTGTGCTTCGGTTGGTGTCATCCTTGTTGACGAGTGTAATGTGCTGTTATACTGTTTCAATGCTGGTGTTAAGGCATCGGTCCATTTCATATTATTAAACCTAACTCTATCGTGAATTTTGTTTTTCATCGTCCTAATAAAACGTTCGGCTACATTTGCGTGTGTCTTCGTTATTATGTGTTTGATACCTTCGCTGTTGAAGAAATCCTGAACTTGGTTTTTGGTTGCAAATGCTCCATCATCATCAGAATACACAGACATCGGATAACCCATCTTTTTAAAACTTGCTCTTAGTGCTTTTAGAACGTGCTCTCCGTCTCTTTCCTCCATCGGAATTGCATCTGCTAATTTACTGAAGATGTCAATCACGACTAAAGCATACTGAGGAACATTCTTGTCTTTAGCTAAAGGTGACATATGCATTATGTCTATTTGATATTCATATCGTGCGAAGGGAGCGGTATAGGAATTTGTGCCTCTATAATTTTTGATTTGTTTATTTGGTTGTTTCTTTAAGAAAGACTTTACATCTTCTAATGTTATCGTTGGGTCTTCTTCCTTTGCCTTCTTGTGTGTTGCTTGTGTGCTTCCGAAACCCTCGTCTAAGTCATAATAGATGTTGCTGATTATTTGGTCTTTTGTTAACCTCGCCATTATATTAAATTGTTAGAAAATATGTTTTCAATATAAACCCCCACCCCTTAACATAAAATAAAAACTACTTAAAGAAAAATGGATATAATATAGTAAGAGAAAAAATGACACTGTTTAATTATGATAATTGTCCTTGTAAAAATAAAAAATGTAAGTCTGTCGTAGCACTAGCTAATATTTTACCTGTTAATGTTTGTAACCTTATAGGTGGCTGTATTAGAGTAACATGTTTTGATTGCTGGTATTTGATGCATGAAGAAGAACATTTTATGAGAGATAAAGACATTCCTGAAGAAGGACTGGAAAAAGCAGAACTTCAATTACAAGTTATTAAACTAATGCAAAATAATGTGTTTACTCTACTAGCAGAAAACCAATATAGTATGAAAATAAGACATTACAGAAAACACATTGACCGAGTATTTGATATACAAGAAGTTAAAGAACGGTTTAAAAATAGAAAAATGTATTATCAAGCATTAAAATCATACTGTAAGAATAATGAATATGAAGTTTGTATCATTTTAAAAAAATGTATTGACATTGAAGATTTAAAAAATTTTAAACGTTGTGGATTTAGCTTTCCAAACCTAAACAGTTGTTGGTCATATAGAAATAACAATTATTATATGAGATATATTCTTAGCGAATTAATTGACATTTACATAGACCAATTAATAAAAGGATACGGGCATTATTGTTGTGAGTATAGTATGAGTTGTTATATTGGTTGTATCGCTGGTGAGATTGAATACGGGTCAAATTAACTTTTGTTTATTAATATTATCATCTTATAATATGATTAAACATTGTTTTTATAATCTAACAAGAAGGTTAAGACAATTAAATTAAACCTGAAACCCAGACTGGCCAACCAGCAACCCCTAGCCAAAACTACTTAAAGAGAAAAAGCCTTATATATTAAGAGAAAAATGAGTGAGGGTAAAATGTCAGAGAATAATTTTATATTTGAGAATTGTGCTAGCTTACCTGCTGATGTATTAAAAGGTATCATTGCATATAAATTAGGGCGACCTGAGTATTTGAAACTAAAACATAATCATATTAAGACATTAAAGAGAATACAACAACGATATAAAATAGACAGAACAGAAACAAAAAGAAAGACAAAGCGCTATACTGTTGAAGATGGCGATGATTTCAAGAGACACATAATTGAGTATTACATTTCAAGAAATATACCTTTAAGCATTGAAAGCATCGAAGATATAGTTTTTAATGAAAATGAAAACTTAGATTGTTTGTTAGATGGCATTGAAACCGATAACGGTTATGAAGCAGTGATAATAGTTGAGGTAAATATGTTTGTAAGGTTTCATCATTTCAATTATGAAGACGACCATTTTAACACTTTTAGTTTTTATTTTCGTAGTGATGATTTTGTAGATAATATAACCATAGATAATATATCCGAAGTAATGATGGAGGCACATCAAACAATATACAGATGTATTGATGATGAAAGAAGTAGAATGAATTTTGGAGGAGTACAAAACATAAGGTTTAAGCTAATTGTTGATGAACCTGTATAATTCAAAACTAAACCATAATTATATCATTTATATTCTTATATGTTATAATTATAGTGAACTTTTAATCTATAAACATTTCATTAAATGACAAACCACAACAACCGCCCAAAAGCCAACCCGTGAAACCACAGAAAGTCCTATCCTCTTTCAATCAATAAAACTAAAAGTTGAAATCTGGAACGAGACAGGGGACCAAATCATCAATTCGTTACCACATCCATATCGTTATTTCATGCCCCCAAAATCAGCCTTGAAAAAACGAATAAGGTGGTACACGTGTTGAATTGTGAAATAAAAAACAGAACAGGCAACCATCAACCCCCCCACCCCCTAGAATCAGCCTTTTCTACATTTTTTCCCCCCCCCCCCCCCGGTTTCCGGGCCTTGCAGGTGATCCGGTTTCGGGATAGGTCCAGGTGTTGCAAAGGCAGGCCCTGGACCGCCTGAGGAACACACAGCTCAGCGAAGCTGGACGAAGCGCTCGATACGGAAAATCCAGGTTTCAGGACCCCCCCTCCGACCCATGGTCTTGGTACCCCTGAGTGATATTGGGTGGGTTGGTGGAGTATAGTGTTTGCCGGAGATCCCACATATGTGTGCTTGCTTATCTCTGGCATGGGTGGCTTCTCTTTGCTTTCCCTGCAAAACTGAACCACCGAAAAGGCATCATTACCTCCCCACTAGGAGGGTATAAGCTTTCAGTGGCTGGACCCGTTGGTGGACAACATGCTACATCATGCAAACAAACACACATGGCTGGATCTTTTCAGCTTTGCCCGTTAAAACACTTGCTTAAAACAACACATATCTGCATCCCAAGAAACAGATTCAACACGGAGGTGCTGTGAAAAGGTGGACGCCTCGAAAATCTTAGCTTAGTTGTTCTCCCCGCCCAGTCGTTGACATGTTGTAGATGCTGACCCGATGCACTTTGCGCGCACCGCGCGCCCTTAATCAAACTTCACGCACACACCAACGAACATGGAACCCAGCAAACGCTCTTCTTCAAAAGCAAATTGTCCAACAGCCCGGGTCAGGGTCCATGGAGGCTCCTTCCCGGAATGCAGCATTGGAGACTTCGGCACCCTGTGCCTTGACCAACTGCAGCGCCACCTCCCCATACATACCTCGAGAGCACAGGAGGCTGGCGGGGTTCGGGGAGGTTCTGGAGCTGCAAATAGCAATGCAAAGAGACGGCTACTGAAACGCCCTGAATTATGCGTGCGTAAATGTGTATGATAGATAGATATACATATATGTATATATATATATATTATAGATATGTATGGTTTTCCGCGTTCGTGCCTGCATCTGTGTCTGTGACTGTGCGAGCGTGCTGCGTCTCTCCGTAACTCCGTGTGCAGGCCGCAGGCTTGTCTGCAGCAAACATCACTTCTAGCTGGCCAACAGAAGAGCTGTGGACGAATGCGAACGCAGGCAAACGTGACGTCTGAATCAGGCAGAAGATGTGTGTCAAAGGAAGTTTGAGTGGAGCTAGGCAAAACGGCCACGAATGGGATTACGTGGATCGTCCCCACGTAGCATAGGTACGTGATGCTATCCATGGCCAGGGAGGGGTGGGATGGGCTTCTCAGTGTCCACTCAAATGTTTGAATATGATGTCCTTACCGCCATGCACAATAAGGCCCTAAGAAACTGCAAAAACACGTTCCGCCTATAAAAACCATGGTTTCAACCTCCACAAGCCCATCCTCAGTCTCATTCGGCCCTTCGAACTTCTGCCCCCCCCCCCCCCCCAATGGGGCCGGTCTTCTGCCACTTTGCGCCAACCGGATTCCCGCTAGCTGAGCAAGGGGAAGCACATCCCATCATCCCCCCGCTATAGGTGGGAGGGGGGCGGGGGGCCCCCAATTCCATTTATCTAGTCTTCACAATCAAAGGGAAAATGGAACCAGCAATGGATTTCCAGGGGCCCCCCTCCCCCAATTGCATTTTTAAGGGGGATATCCCATCAGACTCCCCTTGGCAAAACGTGACTCCGACTCCGAGGATCCCGCCGTTGTGGGTGAGCCGCAGGTCCTTCAGCAGGCCTTGGCCTTGGAGCATGGACAGGAAGCTCACCTTGCCCTCGCCCAGATCCACCTGCGAGCGGTCCACTGGATGCGGAAACCAACACCAGGTAAGTAGGTCATGTGGTTGTAGCTGGGGCAACTGAGCCCCCCGTATAACCATGAGTTGCCCGCCCCGCATTTATTGAAGAAAAAAAAGAGAGAACACTGGGGCAGCTGGGCCCCCCGTATAACCATGAGCTGCCTGCACCATTATTATATTGTCTAAAAACAAAACAAAAACGAGAACACTTGGGTGTACAACCGGCTGTACTTACCAAGTTGGTTGAGCATCCAAGTAGGCAAGGCCCGGCCTGGAGCTTTAAGCACAAATGTGGCGACCGACCCTGTGACAAAGGAATTCACTCCGGGGGTTATAAGTAGGAGGTCTGGGACACAGTGTCAATTGCGCGTCTCCCTGTGGTTTCAATGTGGGGCACTGAACAGCTTTGGGCTGCTTACAACGGACTAAGTCGACTAAGTGAGGCGGACCCAACAGTGATGTTCGAAGTCAGATTAGGCAACATTCAAAGCTGGACTCTGCGATCCACATGAAAGCAACCATCATTGGCAACGCGTGGGGTGTAGTCTTGGCGCGTTCTCTTAAATTAATGCACTCCAAAAAGGAAACAGGGCCCCGTTTGATTTGAGACAGCTTTCTACACAACTGACAAATGAGCGTAATGAGCGCGTCTTTGTTGGAGAGTGGGACGTTGGGCTTTCTACAAAGCAGTTGTTTCAATGATGCTAGCATGTAAACTTGGTCCTGGATCATCTAGCTAGTCTGCGTCAACATCACCTCCTATCAATCCTGATTTGAATTATTTGGCAGCTCCCTTGAACAATACTGCATCCAGAATCTTCTGAGTGCTATGCTTCAACACTACTGTAAACGGGATTCAATTTGGCTTTGACCAGAACTCCTCTGTTTCAAAATAGATTTCTACGGTGGTGTCCTTTCTGAGGATGACCTGCTCAATCTTTTCATAGAGCTTAACAGGATAGAAGTCTAGCAGAACTAGTTTTAACTAGAATTATGACGTCCTGGCTTAAACGTGTTTCAACTAGGTTGTGAACAGAATTTGTCGTTCAAATGGTATGTTAAGGTGGTGTCCTTTCCTCGGAAGGCTTGTTCATTCTTTAGATATGATTAAAACAAAATTTATATAATTCCAGTATAATTTTATTTCAAACTGGAATCTAGAGAGCATGTCCTTTTTGAAGATGATCTCAATCAGATGATAATTGGAACTCTTATTCCGAAACATGTTTCACAGGTGATACCTTTTCCCAGCAGGAGTTGTTCATGTTTGCTTCATAAGAATTAAGTAGAAATTCATAAGGACCAAATTCTGGTAGAATGGATGACTGTTATTGGAATTAAACTAGGGTCTTGTTAATCAAGATTCCAAACAAATATCAAATAGCTGTTGTTACATCAAAATCAAAATTGAACGGTGTTTTATTTTGCTATCCAAACTAATTATGGAATTTAATAAGAACAGAGTTCTAGTAGACATTCCAGGTTAAATGCGGTGTCTTTTTTGAAAAGGACTTCAATTAGGTGTTCGCAGGACATCAAAGTTCAAATTAAAAATTAACAGATATGTCCTTTCCCATGATTTTATGCAAGATTCAAAATAGGAACTACAAGCACAGAATCCTGATAGACTGTTTAGTTTCAACTATAATTTAGTTGGCGTTCCTAAACAAAAAAACAGGAGCTCAGCTAGAGTTTATATGAAATCAAAATTGGACAGCAGAGTCTACTGGATTGTTTTTGATTGGGGGACTGGGCTTGCCAGGATAGCTTTTTTGGGACAGTCTCAAATCTTGCGAGCCTGCCCCCAACAAAGTGTGGAATTGTCCCAGCAAAAACAATTCTGCAAAGCCCAGAGAAACAAAAACGAGAACACTAAGAAACTGTTAAATAAAAAAAAGTGCTTATAGAAAACCCAACCTTTCAGGAAGTGCCTTTCTGCTTTTTTGGGGGTACCCCATTTTGGTTGGTTGAAAACCACATTTTTTGCTTGGGAGGGGGGGCAAATGGTACCACTGCACGGGTCTGAGGTTAAATGACACTGGCCTCTTGCTGGATCTCCTTGCGCTGCAGCGGTAGGAAGCCTCGCGCCGCAAACAGCTTGTTCGGTTCGAAGAGGTCCGAAAAAAAATATCCACACAACTCATGCAGGCAATATATACCAACATTTCACCCAGTTGGAGGGTAAATGCGAGTAAATCTTGCATACATACTTCGGGTCTGGCCCTAAACCCGGACGAGAGGCGTTCCTGACAAAAGCTTTTCCTAAAGAACCGGCAATCACAAAACCTCAAAGGCAACTTGAAACCGGCCTTCCCCAGGGCTCCGGCCTTCCCCAAGACCAATGTTTGAAACCCAAAGGGGTGGGTTGGTTTTAACGTTACCCGGCCACCCGAAGGCTTCGCCATACTTGGCTGTTAATTTGAGTATCGGGAATCACCTGAAAAGTGGCTGGACATAAATCTCCACCCAGTTTTGATGTCCACCATTTCGGGTCCCTAGTTGAACAATTCACACCATTGGTCCGTGAAAATCTGGGGCTTCATCTTTCCAAGTTGCTCAACTCCAGGCGCCGCAGATGTAGACCCGCCAAGCCCCGCAAGAGGCTCGCCCGCGCCGAAGCGCTGGGCCTGACAACGGGAGAGCCTGGACCGTGACCAAAAAAGGCTTAGAATCTGCTTCCCCATTGGTGGTCAGTGGTTTGGAGCCGGTGGTTTGGTTTGGCAGCTGGTTTGAAAGGGAAACCTCAACACTAAGGAACAAAGGTGCGCAAACCACCGGCAGGAAGTGCGTGGCCACTTGCTAAGGTAGTCAAGGAACTGATCAACAACCTACTGAAAGTACTCTCAACTGGGTCAAAATGGGTGTGTGGGTCGGGTGTGCGATGGGTTCTGAAAGCAGGATGATAAATATGTACTGTGGATGGACGAAACCCTGCACCGGTTGAAACCATGGAAGACCACTGCTTGCTGGTAGATTTACAGGAGAATCGAATCATTCCATATTTTTGTAAGGTGCTGCGAAATGCATGTTGCAACCATCCACAGTATGACCCTCTGAATGCCGTCTCCGGAAAAAAAACCCAAAAGTGGTCTGAGTCTGAATTCCCCACAAGCAAAAAAAAGAAGAAAAGGGAAGAACACCACCCTATCAATAAGCCAGGGCTTCTGCTTCAGATCCCATCTCTTTTCACCAAACCCAAGCCTTCGCACCTTGATTCGACAGCCCCACGGCCCGACGGCCCGACGTCCCGGCCTTAGGGGCCTCGCATTGGAGCCATAGGACGCCAGCCGCAAAGACAGCTCCTCGGAGCGCCCCGAAGGCACAGAGCCCAGCAAAAGGCGCCGATGAGAAGAAGAGGTTTGGGGCTACCCCCACCAGGGCCAACGGGAAGAAGAAGAAGAAGTTTGGGGTATGTACTCTAGGTATAACCCCATGAAAAAGGCACTCATTTTTTTCGGCTGCAAGTTGGCCCTTAGATGGTTGGTTGGTATAGGGAAAGTATATGGAAAACCGTTGCGCAATTTGGGGGGTCCCTAAAAACAGCCAGACCCAGATCTCTGTCTCGCATTTTTCCGGGAAGTAGAGGCACGGAGACATGGATTGCAGATACCAATCCAGGGAGTGTTCCGCGTGCCTTTCAATTGCGGCTTTCTGGTTTCCGGGGTGTCTGGAAATCAGCCCCAGGGTTCTTTCAAAAAACCATGGAGGGGGACAACAAGCGGTTAAGTATAAACGAACACTATGCGTGTCTATAGCACGAAGCCTGTCTTCAATATGGTTTGGTGCACAAGGGCCCCTTTCCAAAGAGTCTTCTGCACTTCTATATTGCGAGGACCCTCCGCTATTGCTAGCACAACGGAAGATGCTTTTGCGTGTGTTGCTCTAACGGACAAACGATGCACTGCCGCGCTTCTCTCGCCAAAGTCATGGGAAACAAAGCAACTTCTTGGACCCACTTTCCAATTGTCTTCCTATATAAGACTCCTTAAAAAGTGTAGAATCCTAGTATACATCAAAACCCCAATCCTTTTTGGGGAGCTCCTTCGAGGTGCTTTGCACTTTGAATTTGGAGTACCCTTTCTCAAGCAAACATCGCACCCATAGCACCTGGATGGTACCTGGAAGATCAGTTTCCTCTCAAACAGACCGGACCCCCAAATTTCGACGTGATACTGTGGATGGACGAAATCCTGCCCCACCTAAAACCCGGAAATGAAGCTTACCCTATAAACACCAACCAACAAAATGGTTTGCTATGGTTTCTTAGGTGGTGCGACATGGATTTCGCAGCCACCCACAGCGGAGGGAGGCTACTCCTCCAATGGCAGTGGCTCAGACTTTGAGGCTAGGAAGCTCCCCAGGCTGCTGAGGAGTTGGTCCAGCATCCTGCGGAGCGATTTGGGGCCAACGCGCCAGCCACCTGCTACCTTTGTAAAGATCAGCATGGGGTGGGGGCCTGTAGCAGTGTGCAAAACAAATAGGCCTTTCTGTTCTGACCCCCGAAAAAGGCACACTTGTCATATGTTTGAGATTTTGGGGGATCCCCAAGGGGGACAGCCCCCCTTTTCATTTCAGCCGGGGGCTTGTTTCGCGGGTTCACACCTGACAAAAAAGGAGTTCGCGACGTGTCCCAAAGCAGCGGCGCTGGGAAAAAACAATTGCCCCCCTGTTTGTTGGCAAAATTTGGCAAATGTCTTACCCTTCCTCCCACGTTGCCACGCCCGTGGGAGGGCACGAGTTAGAAGATCAGCTACTTTGAGGGACCCCTGTGAGGTGCCATGTTGGCGGGAGAGAGGGTATATGGAAACCAGGTCAGAAGAAAAAAGAAGCAAAGGAAAAGCAGGTACTGGGGGTCTGGGCGTTGAAAGGTGACATCTAAGCAACCAGAAGGGGACATGCAAGGACCACTGCAGAACCTCCTCTTGAAAGGGAACCACGGGTGGCAGTGTCTCCGGCTCATAGGATGCTTGCCAACAGGCCAAATTTCATCCAATTGGGATACTCCGCTGCGCCGCTACAGATTAACATGGAACCCAAAAGGCACAATTTGTAGAGGAAACTGAGTGTGGGGCACCTCCCGTTTGGGATCCATGTTGCTTAGTATTTTCCCTGAATATCACGGTTTTTTCCCATACCTCTCTGCGGAAGGGTTTTGCTCGTGTTCAATGTGGTGCAGGTGGCAAGTTGCAAACCCACAAGGCCCAATGGCGCGCAGGGTTGGGGCCTGTGTAGCCGAGCTCAAGAAATATCGAGGCCTCGTGAGCTTTTGCTTGTCATGGCCAATTTCCTTTGCCAATCGAGGAAACAAAAACCAGGACTCCGAGAAAACGACTGATTCGGTTTCTTGGCGCCCCCGTTCTTCATTGTTCACTTCAAGCCGACACATGCCAAGAGGATCCGCAATGTCCCTTAACCCAACCAAGAAATGGGCAAGTTCATGTAATTCACCTGGAGCAAAGTTGCGCGCATACCAATGGTTGACACTTTGCAAGCGACAGCCGAAAGGCGCCGAGGGTCCAAAGTCCCCCTTACAAGCATTCGCCTCCCAACCCTGACTAAGGAGGTACGGAGGTACCCGTGCTATGGCAAAGATGCTTAGACCCGTTTCCAGCATTGAATTCTAAGTAGCTGGAGCAAAGCGAATAGCCGAGCCAAGCGCCAAGAGCGCCTCTCTGGAATTCGGCCACTCTCCTGGGCAAGTGGGAATCTCCGCAAAAAGTCAGCGTGCTGGCAAGGGAAACTGAAGAAATGAAAACCCAAAAGGCGAAAAGAAAGAACAAGATACACTAAGTTCGGCAATCCTTTTCCAGCAGCCGCCCCTTCAGAGACAAGCCCCAAAAGGGAAGAAAGGCAGGCAGCAATTTTCCGCCAGCGAGTTCCTTCTCCATGTGTCTTGCCATTTGGTTCTTGCTCGTTCACCTGGCAGACTCGAACATGGAAACCGGGCAGAGGAAAACGGTCTTACGGGACCACATCAGGCTCCGTGAGAAAAACACAAATCCAGTCCAGTCACATAAAAAAAGAGCTAGATCATCTTGGATCCCAATCCAGTTCAGCTCAAAACAAGGACCTTGGGGGCCTTTTGGGGGCTCGCTTTGTATTTTTCGTGGGGGCCGCCCAAACGAAATGAAACAAATTGGGGGGGTTTCCACAACCAGTCCTCCAGCACATCCAGGCGCAGACTCCGAAGCCGATCCAGGCTCAAGGGCCGCCTTCACTCCGCCCCGCGCGCGCGCGAGAGGTGCGAGCCTTCGTCCCCAGGGTTGGACTTTTGGGAAGCTCCCTGAAAGAGGAGGGAAGAACAAAGGTTTTGGAGTCTCGGCCAATGGCGTCATTGCGTGCGAAATGGATTTGTCATGGCCAATATTGTTTAGCTCACTCCCGCAGAGCTACAAGGAGATCACCTTTTGGGGCCACACAAAAATGGGTGCCAAGGGAAACCCGATGATTTCAGTCGATTGGATGCTCTGGGCTATTGAGATTGTTTAGCTCACTGACTTTGCCAGAGCAACGCCTGGAAGAGTACCCAGGTTGTTTCAACTCTAGCTTGTAAATGGTTTCCCCACGGCATTGAGCGAGTTCCGCTAGTTGTAGAGGCTTTTGGTACCTCACTTGCCCCAAGCGGACTTGGAAATGATAGGTTAACCTTGCGCACCCCCAACCCCAGCCCCACCCCAGGCCCCATCCCACATCCAAACATGCACCGGCAGATCGCCTCAAATTTGTGTCATCCCTGCCTTGAGCTTCATGGCAAGCAAGGGGGTTCCAACTCAAAGCGTGGGCTTTCCAACTCAAAGCTTGCCGTTAAAACACCACCAGGAAAAAGTATCCTGAACCCACGCCATTCCCTACGGAAGCCCCAAACAATTAAGATGGTGGGGTGATTTTTGGGTAGCTTGAGCGCCAGGCCCCAACCAACCTTAAAGATGAGCCATGTCTCTGGTCGAAACCCGGACCCCTGGACTCGGGTCCCCAGAAAGGCCTGTCAGTGTTTAGCGCCAGCAACGCCACCTGGGAGGCACCTGGGAGACTTTTTTCATGCGACCAGGGAAACCAACCCAGGCTCCAAACAGCGAAGTTTAAGGATGGAAGTTTGGACATGGGCAAAAAACCGATTGGGGGGGGGGGGAGAGTGCTGGAAGATGGGGAAGGTGGCTCCATCGTACGCTACAACTTGGCTGCTGTGGAGAGGCTATTTCCCTAGATTCGTCCCCCTGCACGATCCAAAAAGAGCTTCTCAAATTGTGAAAACAATCATTCAGTCAGATTCTATCCAGCAAGGACCTCTCCTTGGTTTCTGCAACGACCCCTCTGCAACAAGTTTTCAAGTTTTTGTCGGCTCCAATTTGGAAAATCCGAGCTGCTTGAGCCCAACAGATAAAGCTCAAAGATCCAACCAAATAGCCATAAAGCGTTGGGTGCCTGTTTAAAGGGAAAACGAGGAAAACCGAAAGAACCAACACCCACTTTCTTTAAATTTTGGGGAAAAGAGGAAAGCTCTTTCAGAAACAATACCCACTTTTTCGGGGGGCCGGTCCGATTCCTCAAAAGGAGGCACAACTCAAATCTTCCGAGCCATGTTGGTCAACCACTCCCGCGTCCGTATCATTCAACACCTTGGACCTGAAAGACAGGTTCTGAATGTTCGATGCTGATTTATGATTGCACAAAGTGCTCTTGGCAGGACGCAGCTACGAGTGTGACGGGCTGAATAAAACGAATCGGGTGGTACGATCAAACCAATGATCATGGGGAGCATGGGGGACGATCCCACCCTTCTCGGGGAAGGGTGTGGGGAATGTGCGGGTCCCTCCATTTTTAGGGGGTGGGGATCGAAGAAGGCTCCCTCCATTCAACAGCGAATGCCCCAGAGTCTAACAAAGTTTAGCCCGGGGCAAACGCTGAGGTAGACTTGCACAGTTCCTTCAACAAACAAATGTTCTAAAACCCTGATTGGCATAAACAAGCACATGTTTGAAACCCCCTCATCCCCCATGGCACTTCCACAATCTGGACTCATATGAAGCATCTGCTGCTAACGGCCACGCCGCATCAACTGGCTACACCACATTTCTAGGGGACACCTCTGACACCTCCCCATTCTTTCCTGGATCCTCCTTTTCAGAAAACCATCAGAACCCCAGGGGAAACAGCGATCGGTTTTTGGAAATAATGATGGTTGAAAATAATGGGGAATCAAACAACTAGAAAATGGAATGACCCTTATAACTTATAAACCATCCAACTGGTGGTGTCCTTCAAGGGAATTCCTGGGTTCATTCCCTCATTCCCTTCTGAGCCCGGTCCTCCAAGGCCAGGGAAATCCACTCCTACCGCCATCCTTCCTCCGCTCAAAGACCCCCCCAATAGTTGCAATAGGCGAGTGAGGGCAAACATGGGAATCTTTCCGCACCTCGCGGATCTCAGGCTTCAGTCCGGTGATGGGACAAAAGGCACATTTTTTCAGCAGTTGATTCAGAGGTCAACCGGGGTTTCCCCAAATCAAAAGTTGCAATTGACTGGTGGTCTCGATTGAAACGATCGCCACTTTTGGAGGTTCCGAAAAGGGAACTTGAAGTTGAACCTTCTGATTTGACACTGAACCTCCCGGCCGAAAGAGCAAAGGACCACTCCTGAGAGTAAGACAAATCGTCATGGAGCCCCTGAGTCGTTGCCCGACCTTCGAGATCCATGCCGGATAGCCACGTCCGAGTCGCTAAAGCTGGCATTGGACACCCGCAGGCGGCCAGCCCTGAACAGGTCGCTTCGAAAGCGAACCAGGCGAATGTTGCTCTCACGAAACGGGGCGCCAAGCGGCGAACCGGAAATCGAATCCGCACAAAACACGAGCCATTTGTTCCAGAGGTCAGCTTCCTAAAGGTTGTTGGGATCCCAGACAATGTTTTGGTGCTTCAGTCTCAGTGTAAGAAAAATGGTCTATTTGGCTCCTAGCTGTGGAACCCACTAACATACCTCTCTTGAGCATGCCCCTGCAAATGGAGCTCTCATCAAGAGATGCTTAAAAGGCTTGAGGGATGTTGGAGGGTTCTTTGCATATCTGACAGCATGAAATCAATCAGTGTCTAACTTGTTTGGTGCCTTCAAACCACCCCGACGCAGGGCAATGGGTCGTGTTGGAAAATCATGTTTGCAGATGGGTGGGCACCTTTAAGGGCAGGGGAGGAACCGCATCATACAGCAAAGCCAAACGGGAGATGTGAGGGACCAGGAAAAAGATTGCAAATGTTAGAAGAAACGAAGGGGTCAAACTAGGACCCTTGAGCAACCGTGCAAAAAAAGGCAGGTTTCCTGAGGGAAAAAGGAAGACACAGGGTCAACCAAGCAAGCAGGTACAAAACAACAAGACAAGCCAGGATATGCCAGAAAAAAAAAAAACACACAATGGAACATAGTGGAACGGCCTTGGATTTAACAACCATTGAAATGCCACGGGCAAAAAACAAAAACAAAAACAGACTGGACCCTGCAATCAACAAAAGGCACAGACCCCTTTGAGACGTTCTTGGCTTCTACCGTGTAAGCCACATCGATCCCAATCCACATAAATGCCAAGGTAGGTTCCTTACTGTAGCTTGTTATTCATTTAGTCTTGGAGTTAGCTAAATTTGTTAACCCTGGTGATTACCCAGTTGCCACGCTTGTAAGTCCGCACGGATACGAACCATTTAGCCATTCGCGCCGGGCCGGACCATCTCACAAATCCCCTTTGCTGCTACGTATCTTTCCAAGCGCTCTGTCATTCTTCGGTGTGTCAAGATGAGGGGGCCAAATAAAAACGAGTTTGGCGTTGCTTTGGTTCAAGCCAAGGTGGCAGCGGTACAACAAAGACAACCCAAAGCCTGGTTTCCTGTTGGTTTCCCTTCAAAACAAACGCAAAGGAGACCCAAACCATTAAAAAACAGGAGGTATCCCCAACAGCCCCGGAACCCCCTGGAACCCTCCGGAACCCTCCTGAAAGCTGCCCCACGCGACCCCATAACTTCCTGCCGGGGAACAAGAAACACTTCCCCGAAAAGAAAAGGAACAAAAAGACTGGTTTCTTCCGGAACCCTCTGGAACCCCCCCGAACCCTCCGGAACCTTCCATGTTTGCCCCTTCATTTCGGCCACACGACAACCGCCCGCCAAAGCTCGCGGAGCGCGCCGGGACGGCGCGTGCCTGTCGCGCAAGGTCTGCAACAACTCGCGGCAGCTGCAAGCCAAGCGCGCCACGGGGTGAGGGCCTTCGGGCTCGCGACTTGGCGCGACTTGGGCCCCCTCCATATCGGTGTTTTTGTTTGGGCCCCTAATTTGGGTTGTGCTAAAGGGAAACGAAAGGGAAACCATATGAAACCAGCCGTGTGTTTCCCTTTCTTTTGGGGGGGGAAGGGCTTTGCTATTTGGAGAAAAACCCGCAATGACATGGCAACCGTCTGCCAGGGCGGGGGGGGGGGGGTAACTTGTTCCGTCTTTTGTCCTGTTCGAAAAAGTGAAGGTACACACAAATTTTGGGGGTGTGTTTGGATCGTTACCGCTTCCACCTTGGTTTAAAGGGAAACCAAAGGAAAGCCGAGCTCGCTTCTATAGGGCCCTCTCATTTTGACACACCGAAGAATCAAAGCACGCTTAAGGTACGTAGCAGGAAAGGGGATGTGCCCGGGTGCCCGGTGAATAAAGTGAAACAAGTTGAGCTTAGAAAAGCCTTTGGCCCGGAACGCGTGGACCCGCACAGGAACCCCATGGAGGACCCTTGAGAGACCGCACTTGCAACCAGCGCATCGGCCTGATCCTTCGTCATTCCATTTTCAGCAACCGATGTGTACTCCTTTTGTCATTTCGCTAAACCGATTTTTGTTTAGGTCTCACAAGAGTAGCCTTGCATTTCCAGAATGAAAGACAACTTTGAACCTCAGGCTCAGCTTGCCTCTTCTCTATGTTGCACTAGATTTTGCCACAGATGCGGTATGGAACCATGCGATATCATGTTTTTGACACCTGACCAGAGCTGGTTGCTGTTGACCCCTCTGCAAAGAGTTCAATTGTGTGGTTTCCATGGAAAACCATTGATTTCTCAGAAAGGTTAAGTCTAAAGATCCAACCCAATAGCAATCAAGGTAAGATGTTGCAGCCGAGGTCAACGTTCCAAGTCATTCGGACTGTGCAACGAGGAGCGCCTCCGAGCAACTCCAGCACGAGCGTGGTGCGCACGTCCTTTGGGCTAAAGTTCTAGGACCGCGTTTCTGAGTTTAGCTCGAGTACGTCCTGGGGTTGCCCATCAAGGATGACTTCATGAAGATAAGCCAACAAATCG